>JAMKCH010045650.1:0-23002 GCA_023653785.1 Ophioderma brevispina | reverse complement strand
CAATGCAAGAACATTTAAAAAGTGTAAACTTGGCACTGTGTAACTGTATGTGAACTTAACCACAAAATGGTTAAAGGTCTAAACCAGATTTGAAATTTTCATTTCATTAATTTTCCTTTTTAAGGGGAGGATGGTTATGTGCCTCCTTTTTTCTGCTTAAACTTTTAAAATATTATTTTCTCAATTTTATTTAGAAAGATTTCTCACGGAAAAGCACTTTTTTAACTATTAAAGAGAGAAAGGGATCCCCTAGTTTTGTTTTTTGCTAAGTGCAGCCTGTTTAGATTGCACAATAGGGAGGTGGGGCAGCCCCAAGGGTGCTAAACTTAGAAACTTATTTATGTTTAAATCAAACATTGTACGATCAGGGAATTTCCCCACAAAGTTATATATGGAAAGTAATGTAATTCGGGTGATGAATTCCGATTGGTCAGCTAGTGTAAGGTTATGTTTATGCATGAGGTGATGTAATGATTATTTGTTAGAAAGGAACTCAGCTGGTGTGAAGAATACTAGAAGTTGTGACTGAAGGACTGCGGCGAGCAGTTGCAATCAGCTATACGGTATGGATAGCTAGTTTTTATCTATCTATAATTGTAGATACTCCACACAGTGCCAGATTTATTATATAATTCCATTGAGCAGAGTGCTGTAATTATTCTACTGTCATCTTTGAATCCGAAATGCTGGGAATCAAAATAGGATTCCAATTGTGACAGATAGAAATCGTGGTGATTATCTTGGACTGATATACGGTGGAATATTAGTGTCGTCGATAATATTTTAACCTTGTCGTCGTGATCTGCTGGCAAAGTTATCTTCAGGACTGAGAAGATTCCAAGGGAATATTAACTGAGGATATATAAGCGTGACTTTGCAACTGTAATTTTTGGAGTCTTCGCTGTTAGGACATATCATCGTTGAACTGCACGCTTCTTGTGGACATTCTTGGTTTACAATTAAGTATAATCTTAAATATTGTGTGTAATTTTTATGTAATGTTGTTTTTGGACATTACTCAAATTCGAGAAACAATTACAAATCATTAAAATCTGTTATATAAATTCATGATCACTTGTGCACAAGGCTCATTTTATTTGTGTTTGAAAGGGATTTCTGACCTTTGACGTCTACAGGAGGGAAGGACAGACGTCATAACAGAATGAAATGAAAACATAAAAAACCCAGACTTACTTGGTAGAGAATCAACTCAGATGGACCTAACAGGAGGTAGGCTAGACTCGATACATAGAAGCCCAGTATCATAGTTATCCTAGTCACATCCTGAGTAGGAGAATGATTCAAACCATAGAATGATACTTAGTAGTTTTAATAATAATTAATTAGCATAACCGAGGAATAAGACAAAAATATTACATATGCAGTCACAAATTTGATCAAAGATGATTGATACACAATTGAACAATGCACCCCTCATGGGACTTGGTAATTTGATAAACAACCACAAAGGTAAGATTAAGACACCTCAAATTTTCAAGTTTATCGTATAAATTTAAAAATAAAAAAGCTCTGTATATTTCTTTTTATGATCTTGTCTCAAACATGCAACATTGAAATGTACAAGCAGAGTCTTGATCAGTCTTGACAAGAAAAACTGCAACGTCTCTTTCAATTTAATTAAAATCAACTTAATTAAAATCAAACTTAATTATCTATGTAAAGGAATTTCAAGTTCAGTTTCAAGTGAGATTATTATCTCATTCATTTTCAACGGTAACACAATGCACAAAACTCAAAGGGTGGGGGGTCAGTAGTTGAGTAAGAATACAGTCATAAAATGTATGATTACTATTAACCATCATGATTACCCTATTAGACTTAACGCGTGTGCAAAGGGGTTTGACCATTTTTCCTACAAGTTTTGTTATTTGAGCTTCGTTTTCAATGCATTTTCACCAATTTATAACAAGATATTGTAGTTATTAAATATCTTCAAAAAAATTGTATAGGTCCAACCACTTTTCGAGGAAATTTGCATAAAAAGGTAAAACTTTATTGGACCATCTGTAATAGCAAAATCCTCAAAGAAGAAACAGCACATCATACAAAACCTTGAAATTCCTAAACTTGCTAAATTTGCAATAAAATAAATTTTATTTTGTTGTAAATGGATAAAGCGCATCATACCATATAACTGTATAACTTTAGGTCAAAACAAGAATTTGCACTAACATCTAATTTTATACATAACAAGGGGGAAATTGCCTTAAGGTGTATTATAGCTAATAAAAATAATAATAGTAATAATTATGTACATGAAGTTATGAGTGTACAAATGGCTGCCTACAGTAAAAATTCTATTGCAGACAGCCCGCCAAACAAAATATGGAAATTGTATCTCATTAATTCTGCAAAACAGTAGAGTGCATTATTAGATTAAAACTAACAATGGTTGATGTTAGAGGGAAACAGGAGTTTTGCTTCTAACACAACGTTCCATGCATAATAAAGGCAAAGTTCTCCATAAGTTACATTTATAAGACTAATAAAAATAATAAATAATAAAAATAATAACCTTGTTAAACATGGGTGAATGTAAGGAAATTCCCACACCCCTAAAAAGACAATATGAGTAGGTAAAATCTCAGTTCCCTTGGGCACCAGTTCAGTACCTTCCATTCACGTGTATTTAGAAAATACACCCCATGGTTTTGGGTATGATATATGAACACCCAGATCACACAAAGTCAGTTAGCAATGCATGTAAACATACAACCCACTGAACTGGTTCCTTGGTGGATGAGCAATTGTACTCATAGTGAGAGCTAAAAGGGTCCCCAAAAAAGACTGAATAGGAGTCACAAACCAATAGGATTGTTAGGCTTTATATTGAAAAAAAGGTAAAATTTAGGGAAAATAAAAAGTCCACTTTTGCCAAATTTGGCCCCCCCCCCTTGGCAATTTGGAGGAAAGTCCCTTTTTGAAAAAAATCATTCACCCTTCCCCTAAAAAATCATGTTAAAATAAACTTAAAAAACCAAAAAAGAATAAAACTTAAAAACTTCAAAAAAGTAGTTTAAAAATTAAAAAAAAAAATTTTACCACCCCCCCCCCAAAAAAAAAAAACACTTATTTTGACATGAGACACAAACAATGTACTCACCAAAGTTGTGCGATTGTTCTATTTTATACGTGTATACTTACGAATGATCCAAACTAGTGCATTTTTTGTGCTCAAAAACCATCAGGCACCCCTTATGCCACATTTTAAAATTTCGGTGCGCCCCTGCCTAGTAGCGTCCCACGATAGCCTCACGGTACGCCCATCACTATCGCCACTGGCATCCATTGATCCTTTGATCATTTTTGTACCTTCCCAAGGCATCCACTTGCGGGGGAAGGGCCTGATGAGGGTTACTAGTTTGATCATTCGTAAGTTATAATGTAATAAAATAGAACAATCTCAAAACTTTGGTGAGTATACTTCTATTTTATCCATTTTATACATTACGAAATGATCAAAATAGTGATGACTGACACACTGGTTGTGTGTCTAGATTATTCGAAGTAAGGAATAGGAGACCTTATGACGATTTAAATGACTAGAATGAGCCAAATATCTAGCTTCGTAAGATGTCGTTTATATCGCTAATGCGCGACCGCATTGCCAGTCAAGTTCTACGATTTTTTATGACGCTAACACGAGCTATTATAACAATCCCCAATCCACAATCTTCCCCCTTTTAAAGAAAAAGACGAAATCTTGTGAATATTATTATATGCCTTTTTTGAGCAATAAAGAGTCCATTTCCCCAGATCTTTCCAGTTCTGGTAGATCAAAAGTTCTTCTTGCACCACTTCTGAATTCTGCATAATATCATGTGATATCAAATACGTAATGTGGCCAGTGCAAAGTGACTTATGAATAAAGCTTCATAGCGATTCAATGACAATGTCCTTGTATAAAAAGTCTGTGATTTCCACGTAGTGTTCCTTTCATTTTAACAGTTATAATCAAGCACAAATAACTAAATTAATGACACAGTGAACTTGGCCAGGCAATTTCATTAATTCCAAAATTTGAGACACAAACTCATTTGTCTACATGAATTTTGACATGTAGAAATCCCAATTTTACTATGAAAAACAACAACAATCTGCTTAGTCACCATCACTGTTTCATTTTCCTAAACTAGAGTGTTGTTTTTTACACTCACTGCCGTGGTATTTCTGCGGATGTTGCTTATACCACACAGATCTAAGCTAATCTAAAGGCACATATCGCGAAATCTGCATGTTGTAAAAGTCCTGCTTGTAAAGTGTACCTAATGTTGCTTCCCTACTAACAAAAATATGCACAATTGTTTTTTACACAAAACCACTGAATTACTAATGTAACCATGTCCTAAGCGGTGACTCTCGCTGTATACTTTCGGGTTTGGTTTTAGAAGTCTGGTACTTCTGCGGACCCTGGCGCAGCCTCTGGCGTGTTGCTGGCTGGTTGGACGGTTCCCCCTCTGTTGTTGGTGCCGCACCTGGTTGGTTGCAGTGTTCATCTATTACATAGCTCCTCATTTTCGGTTACTGCAGAAGCCAGGAGGTGTCGGCGTTGCGGCTGAACCATCACCGGTTTTTCAGTCTGTACTTTGTAGGATTTGTGGGGGGGTGGAGACTTCCACAATCACACCTTTCTGCGACCAAAGTTGTTTTCTGGTAGTTGGTTTATCATTTCTGGATTCTCACCGTATCTCCCACCTGTAGTGATGGCAAAAAGCCGTATTCTGTCATAGTTGGCTATCTTGTCTGGCCCTCAGCTCACTATTTTTGTTTTTTGAGAGAGCTGGAGTTGTTTGGCAAATTTTCTAGCAAAGTCTTGGTTACTGGGAGATTGGATCTGATACGCCAGTTAAACAGAGCTCAGCTTGGAGACCTTCCATGCTCTAATGGTGTGCTTCTGTGATCTTCGCGCTTGGTAGATATCTTCTCCACTAGCTTGAACTTGCGTAACCCCCAACCCCCCCGCCCCCCCCCCCCCCTCATGGATTTCATGATCTTCCACTGCGTTTTCCGCCCTGTCATTTGAGCTGTGTAGTGGACTTGACGTATGTGCTTGAAGTCCCACAGAGCGTAAATTCTGCGAACTCTTGCTTGAAAATTGTGGCCCGTTATCACTGACAACTTCCATGGGAGTTTCCGTGTCATGCAAAACATGCTTTCAGACATTTAGAACTGCCTTGCTGGTAGTGCTGGTCACAGTGTGGACTTCAATATACTGAGAGTAATGTCTACAACTGTCAAGTAGTCTTTACCATCTAAGTAAAAGAGGTCTACCCCACTTTCTGCCATGGTACGCCTGGCATCTCATGTGGTTGCATAGGTTCTGCAGGCTGTTTACGCGAGTAGCGACGCAAGTAGGACATCGTTGAACCATTTCTGCGATGTCTGCTTAATTCTTGGCCAGTAGAGTACATCGCGTGCTCGTCGCTTACACTTCTCGTTGCCAAAGTGCCCTTTGTGAATCTGCTGTAGCATGTCCTTCTGGAGAACACCATTAGGGATAACATTCTAATCCCTTTGAAATAATATTGTCAACTACAGTTAGCTCTTCTCTGAAATTCCAGTAGTCAGCAGAAAAAAAAAAAAAAAACTTCTGGGTGGACGCGTTTCTTTCATCTGGCCATCCTGTCAGGATTATATTAGTGAGCTTTACTAGGTTAGGATCTTCAGGGTTTCTTTCCTTTGGATCTCTGCTAGTCTGGTTTGGCACTGGTAGTGACGTTAAACAATTGTATTCACAAAGCTTCCGTTCTTCCATCATGGAAGAACTATCAGTTGTGGATTCTGACTGGAAGGCTCTTGATAATGCATCAGCAGTAATCAACTTCTTCCCTGGAGTGTATTCTAGATCAAAGTCATACTTCTGAAGACTAATACGCATTCTTTGTAGGCTTAGTGACTGTCTGCCATTGTTTTCTTGAAGATGTTTTATTAGAGGCTATGGCAGTCCCTCCATCCAGACTTCATTCCTACACATATTGGTGAATCTTTCGCAGGCGTACGATAATGCTAAGCACTCTTTTTCAATTTGGGCATAGCGTGTCTCGGCGTCCTGCATGGCCCTGGATGCATAAGCTACTGGGCCCCAACCATCTTCATGTTTCTGAAGCAATACGGCTCCCAAGCCTGTCTGGGAGGCATCTGCAGATTCTTTGTTGGTTTTCTGGGATCATAGAACTTCAGAACTGGTCTGATATCAGTGTCTGTTCCAAGTCTGCATGCCGACTTCTTGTTTCAGGACTCCCACAACCATGCATGCTGCTTCTCCTCCAGTGCTCGGAGTGGTGCCGATCTGGTAGATAGCATCTGTATGACTTATTGGTTGTAAAGTTCACCATACCCATAAATCTTTGGATATCTGCATTGCACTCTGGACGTTGCATGCTAAGATGCTTCAGTCTTCTTCGGATCAGGTTTAATCCCTTCAGCACTCCGCAAGGTCTCCAAGATATGTCAGCTGGTTTTGTCCGAATTGACTTTGTCAGCATTCAGTTTAGGTTTACGCTTCTGGCTTTCTCTATCACTTTGCTGTAGACGCTCATCATGTCTTCTCTGTTGCCCCCACACAATTATATCACCATCATAGTGTCCTACTCCTTCAATGTCTTCAAATAGACAGTGGATCTTGCGATGGAATGCGTCTGGAGCCATGCAAACCCCAAAGGGTAAGTCTCCAAACCTTTAACCTCGAAAATGGTGTGTATGAAATGTGCACAGTTTAAGCTGTCTTCATCTAGCTTTATCTGCCAGAAGCCTAAGTAAGCAATCCAATTTTGTGAAGACCTTCGCATTAGAGAACTGCGCCATCATTTCTTCTCGTGATGGTACCTTGAATGGCTCTCTCTTTACTGCTTTGTTCAGGTCTCTGGTGTCCAGGCAAATTCTCATGTTCTGTCTTGTCTTCCCACTGTTACCAAAGCATGTACCCAATCTGTGGTTCCTGGATTTTGGTGATTACCCCCATTTTCTACTTTTATCGAGCTGCTCCTTCAACTTATCTCTCAAGGGAAAGGCCCTCCGCAGGCATTTTTACCTACCACATCTTGTCAATGTTTATTTTGTATTCCCCAGGGAGACAGCCTAGGCCCTTGAATACTCGCCAAATTCCCTCTTGCAAGTGTGTGTACATGGAGTTGATGTAATCGTATGGCATCGCTGTTCCAAATGGCTTTGATCAGCTTGGAGTTTCTCACAGGCCTTTCAATCCTACACAGGTTATATCTCTTGGTACTTTTCAACCTGCTGTTTGTGGGACCACAAATCCTGTAGGCTCAAGGTTCTGTTTTATATGTTACTTCCGCCATACACGCTCCTAGGATTGGTATAGTAAGCTCCGTATACCTCTGATCTTTATATTCAGTCCCTCTTTAAGCGTGTCTTTGCTTCAGCCTTTGGTATTCATCCACCGGAAGAACGTTGACCTGTGCCCCGTATCTTAATTTGAATGATACTGTGGTGCATTTACGTTCAATTGAACTATCCACTCTTTCTTATTGTCTTGTGAATTTAACTCTTCCAAAAAGAGCTCATCCTGGAATTCACTGTTATGCATCAGTTCTACTTGAGGAGGCTCTTCCCGTAGGGCAGTGTGTTGCCCAGTGATTCTTCTCATTACATCTCTACATGTAGTACCCCATGCTGGACACAATCTGGGGAGATTCATTCTTCCACATTTCTTGCAGATAAAAGTTCTATCTTTCTTCTTCCCATCTGGTTTTTGTTCTGCTCCACTTCTTGGCTTCACCCCTCTTTTTATGACTTCTGGACGGTCCTTCTTTCTGATTGTATGCAGGTTGGCTTCATCTTTCTGAAGATATTTCCTTCAGGCCTTCTTGGACGATTTCATAATTTTGCACTATCTCAATTGCCTTGGCCCATGTCCACGCATGGCCTTCACCCATGCATTTTTCTGACCTTAGATTTTGCTTGTAATACAATGCATCTCGGATCATTCTATCCTCATCCTGGTAACTGCACGGCTTCACAAGAATTTTGAGGTCAGTCACAAGTGTCAAATTTCTCTGTAGCTTCTTGACGTCTGTTGTGAAAGTTGACGGTGGCTCTGATTTCATTTCTTTTGGTGCTACATAGTCTTCAAATTTGCATAAACACCCTCCAGTGTTTCATTCTCCGCAGGTCGGGCCTGCGATCCCTTGGGCTTCATCGCTGCGACACTGGTTCCCAGTGAAAAGTTGTGTCACCTCTCTTCCCTATCTCCAATGTATGTCATGAGATAATTCACTTTCTGTACCTCTGGTTTATCTGCCAGTGGACCATTGAAAGTAAAATTACAGTGCTGCTTAAATCTCTTAAATTCTTTAAGAAGGATCAGGACTGTCCCAATGCATAATTGGTCGGGATGTATATACTTTTCAGCCATAATTAGTAGTGATTTCTACAGTGGCATGCCTCTGACTGCCAAAATGTTCGTATTTTCGCTTATGCGTAGCCGTTTCTCCTACTAAAGCACCCTCACTTTGAAAAAATCAGACGTGGATTTCTCAAGTCCTTGAGCACGAAAAAATTTTGGACTTAGAAATATTTGAGTCTTTTACACGATCGTGCTCACTCGCTTTCAGTCCGGTTCCGCGCTTTGTTTGCACCCGTGATTTCTTCAGAAATTCATCCTGGAGATGGGGTCCACTCGTGAAACCATGTGGGATCCAGATTCTTCTAAGTAAGGATTAGGAGACTTATGACGACTACGATGACAGAAACGGAGCCACATATCTAGCTCGTAAGATGTGTTTATATCGCTAAGGCGAGGACCGCATTCCAGTTCAACCTTTACGGATATGACGCTAACGCGAGCTCTTATAAAAATCCCCAATCCACACACTGGCACTAGGTGGAGGAAGTGGAGCGGGGTAGTCTCAAGTGCTACGGGGTTTCTCGCCATGTGAAGTTGTAATGGAAGCTGAAATAATTTTGCCCCATGTACATCCATATACATAATCATGATTAGCATAGAGCACCTACAGCCTGTCTCAAATAAATGGTACAATCGAAAAAAAAATTGGTTAAATATGAATTTCAAAATAAGTCATTCTACTTGGAATAATATGAAAGCAAGAAACAAGACAGGCTTTACAATGGTGTTTGTTTCATCTTATTTGCTCTTGTTGTTCAATACAGCGATATAATCAATTTAATGCAATAACCAAAATCGATTTTGTGCCACTTTTATGCAGGGCAGAGCTGCTTCGCCCAGTTATGCCATGCTGTCTTGACGCTCAAAACAAAAGATTGCAACTTACAAGGGAAACAAAACACAGATAAAGTACAAACAAAAGACACAAGTTTATAGTGTCAACATAATCAGTCAATGATAAATATTCCTTTCATAAATAATAAACAATACAAATATTTAAATTTATTGAAAAAATGGGTTCTGTTAAATCATGCCAGAAGGAATGTAATGCACCAAAATAAACATCCAAATCCAAAGAAATGGTTTTTTAAAAATATGCACTTCTTTGTGCATTTACTAATTTTTGAAGTCAATTACAAATTTGAATTTGGAAGCAAAATATCAAAGTGTGGTGAATTGGAGTTTCATGAGACTTAAAAGAACTAAGAACGCTCTCCTACAGGGCTTGCGTGTATGCCGGCTGTAAACTCATGGTTCTCTTCTAACAACATGTGTCGATGTTATTCACTTGATCTTTAAAGCCAGCACTCTACTCACATCCTAACTTCCCCACTTACGTACACTTTTAGAGTTCTTATGAAGTAATACCTTTATTAACAAGACTTTCATATCTGTGCAAGTGTGAATAACTTATGTTTACAAAATTCGTTTCACCTTTTCACTCAACCAGAATGTCACCAACTCGTTTTTGTGTTCCTCGCAGTAACTGAGTTATCTTTTGATTAAAACAAGCAAAGAAATGAACAAAAAATCCTGGAAGCCTGATCTTTTCTCTTTATGTGATATACAACCGACTTACTTATGTTGAGATATAAGATTTAAAAATCGTTTGTGATTGTACCATTTTTTTTTTAGACAGGCTGTATGTCGAAGCATCTACAATTTATATATATATACCAGCATCCTCAACCTTCTGATCATATGGTAACGATGCTGAGCATCCTTCTCTACTCTGGCTGCGTGCTGACAGATGGTTTTGTCACAATTTTAAACTAGTAAGGAGTCTTTCATACAAACATTCTACATGTTGTATGTCGTCCTCCATCCGGCTGCTTCCATAATGCCAGTAATGTTACCTCCTAAGTGAAAAACCCGAATGGTGCCTAACTTCTAATGTCATAAGCATGCGGTTAATGGCGATGTTACTGACCACTGACGGGCTCACTTTAAAAAGCGTCATAGATATCGAGGACAGTGACCAGCGTGTAAGTTTTGCTATTGTCTGCAGGTTTAAGTAGTGCTGAAAAAGGTTGGTCAGAATTGAGGAATCCATAGATTTTTCTAAGGAAGGTGAGAGGAGGTACAAATCTCGAAGTGCTCCGACTGGACAGCGAGTTTATTCTCAGGATCCCAGTAACGCTAGGAGCGCGTGGAAGACTGTAGGCCAGGTATAAAATTAGAGTGACTGTGTTTTTGGCTATCTAAATCCAGACATCCTTTACCATTTTCCGAAGAAAGAGCCCGAGCCGGGAAACGTTTGCATCGAATCCGAGTACGGCATTAAATTGGCGACTGTATGACCCTAAAAAGTTGAAACTGCCGACAAACCAATCCAGATCCATAGTCCCGCGGTTGTTTATGTATCTCAACATCGACAAAAGATATCTTATTTGTGCTGTTCCCAAACATAAATAGCGCCCTCATTTCATTTAATAGTTTTTGCCAGATTGTGATGTACAATGATTCGTGCCAGATGGAGATGTACACACTAGATCCGAGTCCGATTAAGTCACGTCGCCAACAGACGCTGTATGTGGATCAACTTATATTTCTTCATCAAAAGACGTAGAAGCGTCGAAGTCTTACTATAGTAGATAATGGTGGTCGATTTCTTCCTAGCATGCTGCCAAGGAGGCAGCTTCTAGAGAAAAATCCTTGCATTATAAGGCGAGCTTGAGAAAGGCTACACAGTCAATATATAGATTTATCCTAAAGCGTCACTCTATTTACCAGCAGGTTTGCCTTACAGGAGTCCGTCTCGGATGATCCTCTAATAAACATGACCCGCCTTAATATCCAAACCTTACGTGACCAAAAGGGCTCATAGCAGCATCCTGCAGTGACCTTGCTGCTAAAATTTGCCAGAAATTTAGGCAATCAATGACCCAACTTATAAGAAAGCAGTCTCTCACCCACGCTTTCTCGTCCGCCAGCCACATTTTTCACACTTTCAGTATGTTGGGATTTTGAAATAGTCATGCTTTCAAACAGATCGACCATGGCCTGTGTAATCTAGAAAATTCATCTGGTAAATATGACTGTTGAAATGCCCCCACCTTAAGATTCCGAGTAAGCTATCATTTTGGATGACTTTCCCCTGGAAAAACTGTCTACGAAATAGCTGATAACTCCAGGGAGATGTTCCGCCTTCATGGTAATCAAAATGATTCTGGCACCAAGTGAGGTGGCGGATAATCCATAGTACACATGAGGATACTCCTGTGCCTCCTTGGTGTTTAACGTAGGCAACGAGATTTGAATATCTTATCTGATTTTCACTGATTTCCCAGATACGTCTCTTTGAATCCCTTAAAAGTGTCACATAGCATTAGCACTCTAGCACATATAATGGAGCTTTTTATAATAATCGACCACACTCCTTAATTTTGTGTGACCTCATGCATGCTTTCTAACCTGTCTTCGAGATAATGGTCGTAAATATGACTTAATTGGGTGTGGAAGTTCTTGAAAAATTTACCTTCCACCATACGGACCTTAGAGTTGCTAAACCTCGTACCTCACAAACTTAGTATTCAAAGGATTTGGTGATAGGTCCTGACAGTAAGCTTATTAGAACTCCGAAGGTGTAGCTGGAACAAGTTTCCCCCACAATCTGCACAAGGGTAGAACGTCTACCAAGCTTGCCATCAATCCTAATCAGCAGAACCATAGATGAGCTGGCGATTAACTTCCTTCATAAGAGCAGGATGCAATCTAAAAAGCGCAATTCTCTCTTCATTGGAAAAGCTTTTGAATTCATCAGATCTAAGATTTCTCCAGACACTCCATCTTCAGACTCTGTAAGAGGTTTCGAAACTTTAAGATGGTGAAGGAACTGGGTTCCATGACTATCTTTATAACCATGTTAACTAACTATCAGACTAAACTTGTTTGGTGCTACAATCAATCATCGTCGAATAGACGAATATCGGGGATCCCCTCCTTCTCAATGTTATCCGCTGTTTCTCCTCATTTGTAAAGGTAAGGGAGCCAGTAGAAAGACCGAATGCATAACTCGAAACCGGTAAGACTGGTTGTCGAATTGGGCAGCGAAGCCATATTTTATGATGAAAAACAGGACAATGGATGTAGAATCCTTAAGTCTACGTTGTGCAACCAGCCCTAATACAACTCCTATAACAGCTTGACATGAGTTTTCATTGAAAAGTCTCGCGAATCCATCTGTACAGGAGTGTCAGTTGAAGATTGGGTTTAGAGATCTCCTGTTTCCTTCGGACCTAGAAAGTAGATTTATAATTGGGAAAAAGATTTTCCTTTTCCTAATCTCCTTCATTTCATACTATAATGATGAGCCTTTGAAGTCTCTTTTGGCATATAGTGGAGCGGTTTTGACTGCAAATTGTCGACATCCCCCTCCCCTCGTACAACAAAACGCAACCACTTCTATTCGAAGATATTAATAGTATTTAAAAATGATGGTTGTGGAATGTGGTCAAAAACTTTGGTGGCAGGGGTTTTTTTTGTTTAAAAAATCCATGTTTTTGAGGCTAAAAACGTAAGAATATCAAGATTTTATTAATTTCTTAGGCAAAAAAAAATATTTTAATCATCATGCAATCCTATCAATCTCTGACCTTTAATTATAGATTTCTGTTTTATACAATATAATACAGAGGTCTACAATTTTAACCCCAAATCACCTTTTTCCTAAAAAACCATCCTTTTTATCAAATGTCACCACAACGAGTCTTACCTGAACCCTTATGCAATGTATAAAACCTATATGAATAACAACACTGTACCATACAAATAGATTGTAAGATTTTTCCCGTTAAAAAATAAAAAATAATAATTTCCGCTTAACTTGCCGCCAAATTTCATTTTCGCCATAGAACATCCCTTCCACCAAATGATTTCAACCCCAACCATCATTTTCGTAAATCTTATAATTTATCCGTCAAATAAGGGTGGGGGGCTTGTGTTTTTGTTGTAGCGGTGGGAGGGGTACTCGAAAACTGAGCACTTTCAGGCTCGGCCGCTCCGCTAATAGGAGGCAGACAAATCGACTTCATCGTCGACGAGTGTCACTCTGAATGGTAACCCTTCTGGAAAGTTTGCAGAACACATGATCTGAAGATATCGACCGCTACGCCGGGACGAAGCTTTAGACGCCCCACTGGGGTCATATGTAAGTAGGAATCAGTTGAACCTTCATCACTTACTCGCGCCACATCAAAGAAACTGGTAGGATAATACCCACATAGATTAGAAAGGAAAAGCGAAATGGACAAGGTAATGTAGCGAAAGCACTGTCGTCCCCTGCTCGATGATAAACAATTGGTGGGAGGAGCCAAGCAGATGAGGGATTGGGGAATGAAAGAAAACACTCCAATTGTTCTGGGGCTTATGGGCAACCAGAAAAGACTATAAAGAAGGATCCGCGCACAGGGTGAAAGGAAACTCGTCAGAGTAATGTGATAGAAGTCAATACGTCTTGCCATTGCCCTCCCCTCCCCCCTATCACCCACAGCCCCCTGTAGCCTCTCACCATCACCATACCCTAGTCCTCCCTAGGATCCGCTTTCGACCTTTAGACCCATGGTGAACTCACATACGTACATGAATTGTAGCAGGGGGCGAAACGTCTTACAGGATGCCGCCCATGCGAAGAGTGATGGTAGTGCTGCGCTGTTGTATATTTATAAGGTTATACGTTGGGGCACGCGTCGTGGTGCGGTAGCGTAGGGTGCATCGAAGGACCCCACCCGCCTCTAAGACTGGAGTAGAGGAATAACTTCTATACTGTCTGTAGCTCTATATTGAAGTTGCTGCCTTAATCGTCATACAATCGACTTCCAAAAGAACCTCTGTTTTCCTCTGTTGGCATGAATATAGTAAAAGTGGAAGCCCTTCTCTGGTATCCATAATCAAAAGTTTAAGTCTGAAGAAACCTTCTACTCCCATTGGTTAATTTCTTCAGCATTGATCTACTTACAGCTTGACACATCCTCTCTTGAGAAGCTAAGCTCAGATCATCTGACCTCCAGAGATCTTATCTCAGGAGAATTCAAGAGACCCTCTTTGTCTGTAAGGTTTCAAAGCATCACCGTCTGTTCTTCCGAGAGTCAAACTTAAAACGGCTCTGCAGAACTTGATGAAGAGCTTGTCATAGAAAACGAACCTCTCTCAATAGCTTCTTAAGACAGCTCCACAGAGGCCTCCAACAACTGCCCATAAGATGACTTTAGACATAAGGCGCTACACTCGATGTACTCAAACCATCACGGGCAATCTGTCCAAATGTCGAAGATTACCATCTTACATCATTCAATGAATCTACTCCATCTACTCCATATTATACGTAGAAGCACCATCTTCAACTCCAGCTGTGGCATGTCTCTGCTTGAATTTTCCCCATGGGCTATTCCATATATACTAGAAGAACCATCTTCAACCCAAGCTGATGGGCATGAACCGCTTACGTAAAGTCTTCTCATCGGACTTCGCTAATCCGCACGCAAAGATTGGGACCAAAGGACTTTGGAAGAACTCGAAATCTTCCTCCCATGTATGGAAGACCTCAGGAATCCTCTGAGAAGGGGATTCTTTTGATAACTTTTCCAATAGACTTCTTAACACATCAATAGTCTGTCTATCAGCAAGGAATAAGATGCTTCACCAACTTTGTTTTCATGTAATGTTTATCAGCTGAAAGCAAACTGTAGACTAAGTATCCTGAAGAATAGTCGAATCACATTTCAAACCTGGATGAACCAAAACGGCCGACGAGCCAGGAACGGAACATTAGGAATAGGTACTTTTTCAAGAAGACCGACATCGAATAAGCGCACCACAAATCTGGGATATCTTTCACAGTTTGGTATCTTCTCATCAAATCATAATCTTTACCCAACTTCACCAGTGCGCTCTAAACGGGTAAGACTTCGACTATGAAAAGTGTCAATGAGTGGATACATAAGCCAATAGTGGTTGAGTAGTCGCAAAATCTCAGCTTGAACTGCCACTAGGAAAAGGATCGTCGCCTTGAGGTAGGCTCATAGTTGTGATGAACATAGAAAGAGTCCTAAAGAATAACCACTTCCGGATAGGTTTCTTCTAAAGAAATTACGTCATACATACACTTAAGTTTGCCGCTCACATCCTGGAGGCAGACATACTTTACCGCAAGCTATAGATTCTTAACACTACATTGAAAGAAATCATCATCATCTTACGTCTGATTTCGAAAAATCATAGACATCATTACCTTTAACTCTTATTAAAGAGTCACTAAAAGAGGCGATGTCATTGTTGTCAGAGGAACGTTCCAGTCGGAGTAGAAAACTGCTTCTAATAACATATCGGATCTGGATCTTAGTATAAGCTATTAATAAGTCATCATTATGTCTTGATCCAGAAATATACCTCTGATCATAGAACTTGGCTCCCCGACGTGAAGAACTTTCCGAAGGAGCCTCTAAAACATTCATAAATATGGCTAGGAGAATCTTGATGTCTTTTCTTGCTCTCCGAATGAACCCTCTAGGCGGAGTGGAGAAGGAATTCTTAACGATAGAGCTATCTATGTACGGAGAACGCCAACTACTATCCAGAATATCGCTCCGGCCGTTGCAATACTAAACTACAACGCTGGAAGTCGAGCGCGTTTAGAAGAAAGACACGGATCTTCACCTTTCTGTACGAGATGAGTGAACGGGAGGAGGAACATTTCTGAAAGCACGACGACGGCTTGACCGCTTGACGAGACTGTTAGGAAGACGGAGAATGAACGTTTAAAGATGGTAGACACCGTCCGATGGTTGAACTAGATGAAGAACGGTTTGGTTCCACGGAGAAATGGTAGAAGCGTTTACATCCGGAGAATGGTGACGGCCCGACGGTAAGCTCGACTGAGGAACGGTAGAAGCACTTTCAACGGAATACCACGGTAACAGCCCAGCTATCGGTTAGGCAGACGGAGAGGCTGACTGTAAACAACTGATTCCTGAAAAGAGGCGAGTAAGAATATTCTCTTCCTGAATAAACACCTCTGCATCGACAACTCTAACTTCCTCGGAGCAGTGGAGGAAGCTCGACTGTGTTTGAAAGAAATATCTACTCCACTCTCGCCGTAGAAAGACTCACTTTCTTGTATAACTAACTCATGACCCTTCATAAATTAACATTATCTCGGCGGTTCTTGCGGTATAGAACCGAGTTAACCATGGGAACGTGGCAGCCGGTCGTCAATAGTAGATCAGACTCTAGAATAATCATGACACTCATTAACTATTCTATAACCTCATCACACAATGCCTATCGAGCCACCACGAAAAAGCCTCCGGTCTTTCGGGTACCACGTACCGTTTTCCAATTCTCTATCAACATAAATAGTCTTAACAATGTCCGATGGGCTCTATTGACTCTCACGTTGCTTTACTCAGACCTATAATCATTTCCATCAACCCGGATGCCCGTTGATAGCGTCTTATTATCTATTACTCTACGGAGATATGTGACAGCCCGACTGCTCACGTATTGAGAATCATCACGGACCCGAGGCCAAGTATCTCAAAGTTGAATACAATGATTCGCAGCTGGATAACTCAAGTGTAGAACCGTGAAGCCACGGTACCACCGGTTACAATAAGCCATGGTTTGGCCACCGTGATACTCTTCAATTCACTATGATGGAATGGTGGATAGTTAGCCAGTCAAAGTATTCATTAATCCCCTGATCACATCAATCATAGGCCGTTCATCTCATAAGAAGATAGTGTTGCTGGGCGAACTTGCCCTATAAACTGTTATGTAGCCTCTGCACCCACGGTAGTAGTATCGCCTGGAACTATATATCAAAGGTAGATCTTGATTGGTCTGGGTTTTAGAATATTAGGGTATAGTCTTTGCTGGTCACTGACCCGGAGTAGATGCCCTGGACGGAGAATGAACTTGAGCCTTGGCCTTTAATCATCTTGTCTTTCTCTCCCTATACACATCCAATTCGTCACATCCTCTGGATTTCCAATCTGACCATACTAGTGTATATATTCCAGTCCTCTCTGACAATAACAGCACGTCACCACAGTTCATGATGGTCTTGTCCTTGTCTTCGAAGAACTCTTACTCTCAAACATCTGGCGTAGTGGCACGTAGAATAAATCTTCGGCCACATACAAATTAATATGAACTGCACGGTGTTAGATAACAGTATTAAACCCGGCCGATAACCTGGCATTCCAAATGTCGAATAGGATAAGGCCAAGTAGACAAGACGGATAGCCAAGACAGACTCAGGGCACCCCCCACCCCTGATTCCGAGAGACTTAGAGATTCATCGCAGCAGAGCTGAAATACACTGAGAAAACAGATGACATGGTGCACCGTGAAGCTATAACAAGGGCGAAAGAGAAATATAATTATGCAAGGGAGCAGACACGAGACGGACCTGTCCCACCATGCCCTGGCGGTCAAATTGTGGCTAAAGGGGGGAGCTACACCTGGCCAAGGAATAAGCCCACTTAATACCCGCAGTACGAGCAACGCGAAAAACGGCCTGAAGCTCGCGGGGCAACCATGTGAAGGGATAATACATTAATATATAACATGCCTTCCAAATTCTGATCCTTCCGAATTCTGATATTCCGAATTCTGAACTTCGAATTCTGATCCTCCTTATTCCATCTTGAAAAATCTTCACAACATCACACGTCATCCACCAAGCTCCGATAACAGTAGTTGTACAAACATCCCCAGATGGCGATATAATAAATATTATGTCTCCAATACATATGCATAATTGGGGAAAAAATTATGTATAGATATCCCAATAAAAATTCAACTGGTGCCCCGTACTGAGACCCAAAAAAAGCAGTATCATTGAGCCAGTGGCGTAGTGATAGGCGTACCGATGCTAGCGTGGGACCAGCTACAGCATGGGCGCACCGAAAGTTTTTTAATGGGGCATAAGGGGTGTCTGATGGCTTTTTGAGCACAAAAAATGCACTCGTTGGATCATTTCGTATGTATAAAGGGATAAAATAGAACACTAATCCCACATGATGTCGCGAAAAAAATATTGTTTACTGGGGAGGGAAAGCAGGAGTTGCTTATTCCCTATATTTGGCTTTCTCCCAACCTACTCCTTGAATTTTACCCACCTTTTCAGTATCAACAAACCAACAAGGTGGTACTTTGATAACACTCATTCAAACACAAGAACTATGGTTTGTGATTAATTAATACATTCCAATTAATAGCTAGTTACAAGGAGTGATAAACCTTTGGGCAGAATACAATTTGTGTTGGTTTAGTGATTGGATAATTATTTTATGGTGATAATTCTTACATAATTTTGGCAAAGTATAAGCACCAGTTCACAAAGTGATAAATTTTAGTTACTGAATTATTTTGGCAAAATAACATTACTTAAATAGCATGATTCCACAAACAGCACAAGTTGATGAGCATAAAACACTGCATTAGACTCACAGTAGATTAATGTGAAATAAAAAATAGCAATGAACTATGCAAATTAATGAATTATAATACTCATTATGCACAAAACTGTCACAAAACTATACTACAACAGTACTCACCATGGGCTACCACTCCATCAAGTTTGATGAGCAGCCATTGCAATTGACTCTTTGGATTAATGAGAAATTAGCAATAACAATAAGCAACTATATTTTGCCCAGCCATAATTAAGGAGTGATGTCGCAGCTTTTATGCACTGTGAAATGTACGCATTGTGGCAAGTCGCATCTACAATCGCAAGCGTACAATGTCGGTATGCGTGATACACATGCAAAATAGCTGTGCGAAAGTGATGACATCACTCCTTAGTGGATGAAGTATAATGGGTAAAGGGGTGGACCAGGAGTGGATTTCACAAAGATTTCAACCCATATCGTATGACCCGTTATAGGCAAACGCATCGTAAGTTACTGTTACACAGCTGTTTGACCTCATGCAAACGTCTTTTATTTTGAGCAATTTTAAAAGTAGTGGCGACACCAATTTTGACAAACTGATGTAAGTAGGGCATGCAAGAGCTATTACTTCCTGCAAAAATCAGAAAAATGGGGGAATCTTGCCATTAGGCCTACAAGCTTATTGATTTGTATGTTATAGCGCCCCTCTATATGCCATTCTCCATAGAAGACTTGTTACACTAGATTTTAATAATAAGTCAAGTGATACAAATCATCAAAATTAGTTGTCAAAGTGTGTCGCCATTGGTTTTTGTTTTTTATCAAAAATAACTAGACATTCAAAAAGCTGTGGTTAGAGATCCCTATTACTTGTGATTACTGACTCCCTCTTATTGACTTCCACCGAAGACTAAAAATTTCAAATTTGCAGAAATAGTTTAATGAAGAATAAGTCGTAGAATACTTGTAAGTTTATTTTTTCCAACCGAAAAAAAAATGATAGAAGTAAGAAAACATTAACATCCAACGATATGAATCCCCATACAATTTCGTGTTGTAGTGTGTCGGTACGGACAGGTATGACGTAAAAATATACCGATTTGTCCTAGGTTGATTTTGGTTGTTACTTCAGGGTATGTTGGATACTTATACTTGTACAGACATGCAAAATTTGATTTTTGCTCATTTTTTCCATTTCCTGATCGAGCAAATCACTGTTAATTCCTTTAAGAGGGGTTTACATGTGTAATACATCTTTGAGAAATCCACATCTGGGAGCAATCAGGCAAGACTCTACCATATAATGTCTACTGGAGGACGCATTAGAAATTTTTAACAATGACCTAAGATAAGGGACCAACCAAACAGTGGCGGCACCAGGGGAGGGGGAAACTAGACTCCCACAGATTGCTCCCCAAGACAGAAGAGAAAAATGGACAGATTGTTGCCAAAAACTCCATGATTTTAGGCTAAATTCACCAAATTTGGGCAAAAAACAGCAAATCACTTGTCCAACAAAAATTTCAAATTCATCTATCATATATAATGAAAATATTCTTGCCATTGGCATGAATGAAAAACATTCATTAATGGTTTACAGGGGAGGACGGCCAAGAAATCTCAATGGTTTAACACAAAGTGAAATCTTGACGAAAAAAATTCTGAAGTTGATATGTTGTCAGGAATATTTCTTTTCCAAAACCGTTGGAGTTGAAAAGAATTCAAACTCCACTGAAGGTTTATTTCTGAATTTTTTTGTATTAATATCGAACAAGGACGAGGTCGTAGGTAGGTATGGAAACACCCATGACCGACCCACATCAAAAGACCCAATTGGTTTGTGGTTTAATCTCTGGATTGCTCTTAAGCTTCTTTTGACAATGTTGAATTGCTATCATGAATGCAGGCTTGGCCGCCACCGCCTATTGTTTAATCCTTGTCATTAAGCTCAGACTTGAGTCTGTTACCAGGATTGGTGGTGTCCTTGGAACGTATACTCGAAAACTCACCAAAAACAAGTATGGTGAATTTCATTTCAGGTCGATCACCGATTAGCCAGTTATAGGCCCAGTGCTCCCAATTGGCTGTCGTTAACAAGTGAATTTCATTCATCAAAGTTGAAGGCAGGGCCTAAGTAAACTTACAAATTGCAATACTACAGCATAAACAACCTTGAACGAATTTCTGCAATGTTTTCAGCGTTTTCAGTACAAAGACATCTAACAACAACATCTAGGATTTTGGAAGTGTGCTCTACCGGTAGGTCATTTTTTTTTTGTTCAAAAAAAATGATTAGAGAAAATTTAACCAACAGCGACAAGCTTATAGCAAACTCCTCCAGAATTGCTGGGCCAGTATTCCCAGTATACGTGCCCATTTGGACACACGCACACCAAGTACTGGAATGAGACTAGATCAGATTAACCTGAAACTTGACTAGGCTTAGCTAGGCTAGCCAAGACACATGAGATCTGGCAAGCCTGGCTAGGTATACCAATTAGGCCTTATTACATTAAAATATCCTTCCCACACTTGCAATATCCACTGCGTTAAACTTGGTCCAAAAACCTCCATGGCTGGGAATTCCAAGAAGAACCTGCTGCAAAATATATTTCGGCCGAGGTGAAACAAGATCAGTCCCGTTGTACTTGCTCAAAGACAATGACAAATCCAAATGTTTGGGAAGGAATAAAAAATTTGAAAAGTTCCAAGACTCACTGCAACACTGCAGCATTCACTATGAGTGACATTGATCATCCACCAAAAGACACATCAGGGATTGTACTGTACATACTGACATGAACTGACCTTGTGTGATCTCGGTATCATATATATACCAAAATAACCAAGGGGGTTGTATTTTGTAAATACATTTGTGATGAAGTACTGAACTGTGCCAAGGGAACCTGAGATCTACTAGTAATAGTGATTGCATAATATTGCCACCATAGTCACAGTGAAGTGCCATATAAGTAGGTGTATTAGGTGACCCACATGTGTGGAACTCCAAGTTACATAATCGTAGACCTTACGGAACTCATACAGCATAGCATATATAAAGGTAAACATTTTGACCACAGACACACACACACACCAGATACCACAGACATAGACCAGAGAAAATCCCTATGTGTTCTGTAATTCTTGAAGGCCGACACCTCATGTCGGTATGCAATATATTAAGGGTTCACATTTTGACCACGACACATACACAACACATCGAGTAACACAGACATATGACCAGAGTAATCCCTATGTGCCTTCTGCATTCTGGCAGACAACCAAAAAGTATGAGCAAAACACTTGCATGCCAATGGAAACAAAAAAGCATAGCATTTGACGTAAGAATGCAATTATCTAATTTATTCAATGACATGTGACAGATAATCCTGCAATCAAATGACTTAGGTCTTATATAAAGGAAACAATCCTACTAACTTTGATTACCACCAAAATAGGCGGGCCTCATAACAGTGCGAACCGATATGGAAAATGTAGGCGGCAAGACAATGCACGAGACGCAGTGTGTATATTATGCGTGGTGCGAGCGATTCTGTGCAAACGCTCGAGTACATTGGTTTATTTCTTTATAAGCGGGTTTTAATGATAACAAACCCGAATATCCTGCCTATTTGGTGTTAATCAAAGAGTATAGGATATATTTCTCTTAAGCCCCACTACACCTATAATACATTCCCTCTGATTTGTACAGACCACACAACATGGAATATCATCTTAGGAAACCAATCAAAATAGTGCTTCTATATCTCTGTGGTTAAACCATAACTACCTTTACAAGTAACCAATCAACCTAGTGCTTAGATGCCTATGGATAGGCAGTTAGTGCTCACGGGGTTAACCTTCAACCTGGTAGGTTCTGCATAGGTTCAAATAAGTCGGTGGTTTTGAGATGGATTTACAAATGACCTGTTAGTCATTTTAAAGCTATCTCAAAAAAACATGAGGAAAGACAAGCCCATTAAAAGGAGAATCAGACTTGTATATATACCCAAACACCTAAATAGATCCTTGTCATTTGATTGGGGATTCTCGGTCACAAGTTATTAAATAAAGGATATATTGCATGTTTACGTCACATACTGTGCCTGTATGTTCCATTTGGCCGTGCATTTGGTTCCATTCAGGTTGTTAAATTGCATGCCTCGTGCGTCTTCACAAAACGCGGGTCACCTAATGCATGCACCTATACGGAACT
>JAMKCH010045649.1:0-82003 GCA_023653785.1 Ophioderma brevispina | reverse complement strand
ATAGCAATGGCACAACTGCCATGGCAGTGGTTACATCCGTGCCCATAATAACACATTCAGATGTTGTCAGGACCGAAAGTGTTTCCAACGTGTTACTATGACTGGGCCGCAACGCAAAGGAAATTCCGCATAAGGCCAAAAGAATACATCAGTGTTTTGTGCGCCCTTTCATGCTAAAAGTGCTAAGATGGGCTGATTACGCCTCATTACAACATATTCCCATCGCTCTGAACAACCTCGATGGAGTTGAAAAACCTGACGTGAATTTCCTCGAAATGTATGGAATTTAGTTTCCCCTTAAAAAGCCTTAATGGCGAGCGTGTTTGGTACCTAGTCTTGTTTAAAAAACTAATAGGGTATACATGCATTGCTACGTCTGGTGTAAGTATGCAAGAATACTATACTCTTGCGTTCATGACATGCAAATCTAGTGCTTGTTTTTCTCATCCTTTGTTGCCTTTTTTTAGTCGCTTTTCTTTTAGCTGTATTATTTCACCTGTCTTAAATTGCGATCGTCTGATTATTTCACTCCAGGGCTCCAACCCAAATATCTGTTTTGGGAAATGTTTCAGCACCTGAAAGCTTTTTGTCACACGTGATAACCATTCAAATGCATATTCTTTGATTCCAGACCAATCTAGATATTTTTTGTTTAATTTGAAAAAATGAGTCCGAGGAATCGACGTAATCGGGAGCCTGTGCAAATCTATACTAACCCAAGTAAAATGATATCTTTTACCTAAATGGCGTAGCTAGAACTTAACTTGCAGTGGTAAAATATTATAGAATTGTTTTTTTTTATATAAATTTCTTATATATGGAAGGCCATTGAAGAGTTTTAACCCCTGAACCCCAACTGTCTAATACTTGTTATCGTAGCACTATTTTTTGATTGGTTATTTGGAAGTTATATTGTGTTATGAGCAAATCAGAGGTCTTTAAGAAAAGAGACACTGTCACATTTGAAAAATAGTGGCCCTCAAGATCTTTTCAAAATCGATATTTTGCATGGTGTAAGGCTTTTATATACAAAAGCCCTCCCCCGCAATTATAAGAACCAAATAGCTTCCGGATGGGTAAACAGAATATTTTATAATTTGACGTCGTCCGCTGGCGACGCGAATTCCCGGCAGACGACGCAAATTACGTTTACACAAGAACACCCACGCGTATGCATTTTTCCCACTATATGCACACTGTTTGAACCTTTGTGGGTTTTAATCTCAGTGAGTACAAGTCAAAAATATTCATGTACTATACCCTTATTTGTTGATTAAGTTCTGGAAACTTAATTGGCCTACAAATTACCTGATGTCTTTATCCTCATATCATGTCCCTATCTTGTTTTGGGTGTATATTATTTTTATGTGTAAAAATTATCTTGTTCTTCCCATGGCCTAGATATCATTTGAGAGCAATTGGAAGAAATTTCATATTTTGTGAAAATGTGCCAGTTCCGCTTTAAGAATGGTTGGTACATTTTTTCCACAGAGATGGAGATCTGCACAAAGATATCACAGATGTTGCAGCCAGTATATCTGCAGCTCGATATTATTTATCAACCAAGTTTACCAACAAACAACAAACCCCATTTTTATAGAAATGGATAAATCTAAATTTTACCTCCATTGTGACCTTTAACTATTTTGGCCTAATACTATTAGCTACAAACTTGGCCAGACATACCTTTTTTAAATCCTCGTATAACTTTTCACAACATTTTGATTGACCTTTCATTTTTTTTTGACAGCAGTGTAAATCTTTTTCCCCAACTATAACCTTCTTCCTATTTTTAAAGTTTTGATGTTGCGGTTTGTGAATGAGGACAAGTGTCACATGAGGTCACCAAGAGTCACAAACATGTCACTCACCCACCCCTCCTTTCACCACTACATCACCCTTTATCCTCTATAATGCATGCAATTAAGGTAAAATTTTAACCACAGACACACAGATATATGACCAGAGAATCCCTATGTGCCTTCTGCGATTCTGCAGGACACACAAAGCTAGGAATTGTGACTTTTTGAAAACACAAAAAACTGAAATCAGCTTAAATGCTGAGCTCTCACAGGCCTGGAAATGAAACAACCAACAAAACAAACAAAATTCATTATCTGTCTGCAATCAAAATTGTGAAAAAACTGGGTGTTTATTGAAAACACTGGCTTAAAATTCAGTTTTTATACCAAATAACAGACAGATTTCATTTTCAAAATGCACAATCATATTTAAACCACCACCTGATCATGGCTCAAAACAGTGGGGAAATTGGGAAGGCCTCTTCCGATGTATTTTTTTGACAAAATGTACCTTGAATTCCTAGATAATACCACTTTTTTCCTTTAATAATACATCTTTTTATCAATTCTCAGGAAATTTGTCATGTGCTGTCGGAATCTGGTTTACTGTATTGGAGTTAATAACTTGGTAAATTCCAATTTGGTCAACGTCTCTAGACTATGCATTAATTTATCCCTAGGGGCAGTAAAAGAATATGATGTGGGACAGTTACGAGGGGAAGTTTCCTTCAACAGAAAAATTGCTTGAGTCTAACACTCAGAACAAAGGGACGCTCTTCAGTTTGAAAATCCACACTTTATGGGAAGACTGGATTACTTAAATCCTGGGGGAAGGGGGGGACACTCAACTTTGGCTGTACTGCAGTAGGGGCTGTGCTGATGTGAGGGTGCTGAACTTGGCGCTTGGGATTAAAAAAATTTTTTCAGGGGTAGGGCGGTAAGGGGAGAAAGAGATCTTTGGAACTTTAATTACATGGTCTGGAGAAACTAAATTTGGGCAGGGGAAAATTGGAGATTATGGAGCTCAAAGGGGAAAACACAAAGGGGTTTCAAATAGAACAACAGGAAAATGCCAAAAAGTTTTTTTAAACATTGTTTGGCATATATAGAATGCTTAGCAATGTGTATTATCACACTTGTTATGTTCAAAGCCAATAAACACCATCTTACATCAAAATACATTCTCGATCCCCGGACGGCAAGTGTCGTCTGCCATCCGGGTTGTGAATGGGGCCAAGGTCACCTGACGGTCACTAGCATGTCACCCTACCCACCCTTCCTTTCCCCAAGTTACATAACCGTAGCCCTCAAAGAACTCATACGGACTGTTACGATTTACCCGGAAGTAGTATCGATTTAGATATCAGATGAAAAAAGGCCACAGATTTTTCTCATTGTCGTTAAGAAATTTGAGCCTCAAATCCATTTCATTCCCAAGATAGAAACAAAAAACCGCCCATTTTAGTCGGTTTTCACCATCCCCAAAATATAGCACAGATTGAATAGGGATTTGCACTATGCATTATTGCCCATCTACCATCTAAATCGCAAGTTTGTTTCCCCCGGTACTTAATGAGGGTGTATGTGCAAGTGCAGGCTCTCATATCAAGTAGAAAAAAACAATACCACATAATCGACAAGCACTTTAAGAGGTTAACATTTGACCAAGGACAGATACACAGACAAACGACCAAAGTAAGTAATCCCTATGTACCTTTTTCTGCAATTCTTGCAGACGAAACAATAAAGAGATGATTTAG
Source organism: Ophioderma brevispina (assembly GCA_023653785.1). Taxonomy (NCBI): domain Eukaryota; kingdom Metazoa; phylum Echinodermata; class Ophiuroidea; order Amphilepidida; family Ophiodermatidae; genus Ophioderma; species Ophioderma brevispina. The sequence goes on along the minus strand of JAMKCH010045649.1, from coordinate 78,441 downwards.
AATATGTGTTTACACAAAATCAAGCATGCTTCTCTATCGGGACGTGACAGGACGAAAATCAAGTCCTTTTGGGAGGAATACATCATATGTTCCCACCAATCCTCCAGGCTGAATCTCTCACTTTATCCCCCTCCCATTGTAAATGCACGTAGCAGTTCCCCCAAATTACAGTTGGAAATCCCCAATGCCCAATTCGAGCAGATCGGTCCTACCCCCCTGCTTGCTCCCATCTAATTGTTTATTCACCTTTAGATTTTCTAATTCATAGAAGATCTCAGTCATAGGGTCTCTGATGTAAATTTTTCTATCTGGTGCATCAACCTGTTCATTTAAGTTTCCGAGCAAATCTGAAAAAAGCGCCCTCACTGTGTCCATTCCAGTCACTTCATTGGGCATCAAGGCTCTCTTGTTTCATCTGTACTGGTAGGTAGATTAGACTAGAAAAGGAAAACAGAAGGAAGGATTCATCACGCAGATATTTTGGGTGCGGCCAACTTAAACTTTACGCGGAGTCCGCTGTTGATTTGTACAATTGAAAGAGATAAATCAACTTCATGTGGGTTGATGTGAAATTTGCCAAACTACAAGACTAAGAAAATACAATGAATCAGACCGATGTTCATAATCTGAGGAAGATAACTATACAGTATTCACAGTATTTAGAAAGCCAAAGGTCCACTCTGGTAGACAAACCCTGGTTTAAACCCAGACTAAAGTTAGTCTCCCTTTCAGAATACCAGCCTAAGTGGGAGGTAGACGTTTCATATAGAGTCCCAAGTATGAAAATGAGGTATTCCAATTGATTCCATCATGCAGTATATGATGTGGTGCAGTACCGCAGTAGTGCTTGAAAGAATAAATGGCAATACCTAATTTGCATACTTGGGACTTCTATATGAAATGTTTACCAGTGGTGATAGTAGAGTAGTATTTTAAATTGATAATTATGTTGTGCCATCTTGATATTTGCACTAACGACTCCCAGATTTGCAAAAAATAAATATAAAAAATATGCACGATAAACCCGCGACACAATAGTACATATGAACAATTTTCTTTTCAAAACACAGTATCATAGCCTTTTGTTTTACAACCACTTGTGGACCAAATTTTTTCTGCCGAAAACTGTCTGTGCCTCGAAGTTTCTCGCCAATCTGCGGTTTTTTTTCTAAGCATCGTCACCGGTGCATTTTGCCCATCGCCCTTATTCATGTTTTATTTCCCCCCTCGTGGTACAGATGTCTGTTTCATGAATAACTCCCATTGGTTTTGCATCAAGGCTACCGAAGTAGCGTCCAACGTAAAAATTTATGGCTCTTTTCTCCGTCTCTCTTTTTCCCCTTGGAGGAATAAATTTACAAATTGTTCATGCATACCCTGGAGTTTGGCACATTAGTAATTGTATCCCAGTTTTGAAGGAAGTCCATATTAGGCTGCTGGTGGTGTGGTTTTTATGCAAGCCTGAACAAGAGTCTTGTGTGAAGCGAGTCACTGACCAAGTGAAGGAAAATAAATAAACGGGAAATTATTTGTTACATTTTGTTTTTTTGTTTAAATTAAAGGCTACCAATCTAGCATAATTCTGCTAGTGCAATGTGGCAAGTAAAATTGACAGAATGCTTAAACAAGGAATTCAGCAATTGGATAGGAGTAAACTCATAACCACCGAGGAGTCCTCCTGCTTCAGAACCCTCCCCCACCAGTCCCCCAATTAAACTGACCGTTTGTACGGAGTATCTATGGAGAAGGCCCAAATTCACCCTCAGGAAAAGCATCAGATCCCTTCTCCCCCCCCCCCCATTGCAAAGGTCTGGAAAAGTCTCACTATGGAGCTACAATATCTCATCCACCAAGGACACAGTTCGTGGGTGGTACTTGTACATACATAGACATGAACTGACCTTGTTGATCTGGGTGTTTATAATGTATCATACCCAAAAAACCAGGGTGTGGTTTTTCTAAATACATTGGTGAATGAATCTCTGAACTGTGTGCCAAGGGAATTGAGATTGTACTAGCTAATATAGTGTCTGGTTATGCCACTGATTAGATCTAACCCGCCCCACTCAGGTCCAGAAGGGAAAGTTGATGGAGAAAATGAAGTGGAGAAGACAAATCTGGATATTAAAATTATATCTGGGCCCTCATTCTATAGCAATAACAAATGGAGTTCTCTGCATGTTATCGCCAGGATTGGTCACAGTGTTTTAAATGCACACACAAGATTACAAAACATTCACACAATGACTCAGATGACCTTTGACATCAATCGAGAGATGCCCATATTGCACCATGCCCTGAATTGGTTGTACTTAGATGTCAACTTCTCAAATGGCACCATCATTTTCACTCAACTTCCAACGTCCACACAGAATAGCTGCCTGTTAGTGACCCTGATCATTTGTTCAGGCAACACAAAAATGAAGACGGGAATAAACCTAACAGACAATTTTAACATGTGGCAAATCGTTTTACAGCTTATATTTACTGGTTCCCAACTCTGGAAAATTTTCACAAATTGGAATGGCCAACATTACAATATGCAAATTTTATTCAATATACCTGCTAAATATATTAGTGTGTCATGTAAATTTAGTGTGCATCGAGTTGTGACTTCATCTTCCTTAAATTCTGTGCCAGTTCGAAGCATGAATATGATTTTGCTATGATCAAAACGTTACCAACCCACCATTCAATGTCAACTGTTCATAATTGGTATCAAATAATATAAGTTATTTTGAAAAGCAATCCTAAAAGAGTCAAATACTTTGTCAAGGTTCTGCAAAATAATGGCCCATGTAAGTGTTTAAAAAAATTGGAACTGTGAAAAATTCCATATGCAAAGAAAAATGACAGAAATCTCTGATGTTTATTATGTAAATTTGTTGCAGAATGAAATTACTTTATTTCAATGGGGGGGGGGTGTAATTTTATTCACCCTATATGTGTACATAGAGACAAGTATTCATTCCACATGAAAGAAGGGTGTTATCATGTGTAGCAAATTAAAGGGCCACTCCGCTATTTTTCTTTCAATCCTCAAAAAGTCAATGGATGATTTGATTGAAAAGACATTACAAAGTTAATTTTCAGCAGTATATTTTTTTTTCATTGTAAAAATTGTTTTCATGTGTCTCAATGTTAAAAAGAGCTCAACTGAATAACAGAACCATCTTTGTATTTCATTTGGCATCTGGAATCGTGCAGAGTGCAAAAGTACGCTTTGACATTGATGCATGGGTGTGATACCGCTCAAAAAATGTCAACGAATGTGTATGTGTGCCAAACCGGTTCAAATAACCGTGAAACATGAATGATTTGCATTTGCAATTTCCCCTAGGAGTATGAGTACTTTTTAATGGGGAGTAAATTTGAAATCTGCAAGTTATAACCTAATTTTCATGTGCAAATTTTGTGAATTAAGGTCTGTAAATACTACTTATATATCAAAATAGAGAAAGCTATTTCCCCCTTTAGAGCATAGTAGCATAGCATTTGTGATGAAGCTTCATTACTGTTAAAATATCATTGATGATACCAGTGTTGAGGGGTATATTTCACTATTAAAGTGGCACTGGCACATTTTCACAAAATATTAAATTTCTGCAATTTTCTCTCAAATGATAGTCTAGGCCATTGGTAGAATAGAGATTTATTTTACACATAAAAATAACATACTCAAAAACAGATAGGGACGTTAATAAGAGTTTGAAGACTTCCAGGTAATTTGTAGGCTAACTTAAGTTTTTCATAACTTTAATCAACAAATGTGTATATTACATGAATATCATCGATATTAAAACCACAAAGGTCACAGACCGGTCAAACATGGTGCATGCCTTGGGAAACATGCATACGGCATGCGTTTTCTTGTGTTAAACGCCATTTCCGTCGTCTGATGAATTAATGTCGCCGGCGACATTAATGACAAAATCATTCTGTTTACCCACAAGGACGCTGATTTGGTATTAATCATTTCATGTGAGGGCTAATGTATATAAAAGCTTTACAACCATGCAAAAATATCGATTTTGAAAAATCTTGAGGGCGCACTATTTTTCAAATGTGCCAGTGTCTCTTTAAAGGTCCATGGCCAATCGCTAATAGCCTCATCCCCAGGTCCTTCAGATTTTGCCATTAGTGGTCAAAATGTTGGTGTCTGAAGAAAGCTCATATACCCTGTGAAGTCTTAGGGCTAAAAGGTGTAATTTAATTTGGATGTTATGAGCGAAAGATGCCCTTATTTAGTCAAAACAAAATTATTTTTACAGAGTATTCTATGGGTCTTAGGAAATCATGACTTTAACTCTCATATGAACACAGATTTAATACTGGTATGAAACTTTACAGATGGGGTATTGAGGTCAAAGTTCATTCAACCAAGAAAAAAAGTTGGTTTAATTAAATTTAGTCATCTGCCTTTCAACAGTGTCAAATATATGTATCAAACATAGTGTATAACAGTCTCACAAATATCTAGCTTACCTCTTAAAGGTGCAGCAAGAGATTTCAAATAACAGTTGTCCCTAAAAAATATGAAAATTCTGATTTTTGGATTGGTGTAAAGCTTTCTATCAAAAAATATCCCCATCTGAATGGATTAAGCTGAGAAATGTTTCTTTGGTACAAAAATTGAGAAATTTCTAGTTTCATATAGGAGCAAATACAAAATTCAGCCTATGTTTTATATTGAAATATAAGCAAATCAAAATCACCTTTTTCCTCTCTTTTAAGACATTTCTGCAGCAAAATACAAGGTAAGAAATCTATTGAGTGTCTATTCTATACGAAATTACTATTATGACACAATGATTTGGGTGACTCAAAATCTCTCGTTGCACCTTTAAAGACTGACTCAGAGATTTTGAAATATATTTTTTTTGTGTAATAATTAAAAATAGTGCACTAGAATTAAAAGATAGTCACCTAAAACGCTCAATTCCAAAGTTTGAGATGAATCGGATTTTTCATTTTGATGCAGTAAACATTTAGGTATAGTATAATAGTGCCATAGGATACTGTGTATAACAAAAATTCCGGATCCAAAATTTTATAACAAAGTTGTGATTTTCTATATGGAGGACTTCGATTTGAGCTTAGCTATTTCACACAGTGGTTAGTTTATGGACAAGCATTATGTATATGCGAAAAACGCAATTTGTTTGAAAATTGAGGGCGCCCTCATGGGGAAATCTTGAGTCTGCCTTTAAGCGCTACCTACCTATTCATCCCCTTCTACAGAATATTTTGATACAATTTTAAAATAAATTAGTCAATTTTCTCCAAATTAGTCCTATAAGACATCACTTTGACTAACAAGTCAGAATACTAATTTTGTAGAACTTATTTCAACAAAAATCTCATAGGGAGCATAAGTTAAAATCACTGGGGTGTGAATATCTACGCAAGTTACCTTTTTAAAAAGGGATGGTCTATGTAATTACTCTGGCTGTCAAATTTTGCACATAATTGATAACGTCAAATTGTACATTTTTTGCCTTAAAAACAAATATATTCACTAACATATTTAGTCATAATATGTTCATGCACGGGTAGAAGACTTAGTGGATGAAGTGGACATGTGGCTTGCAATTTGGGGCAAAATTAAACTTTTCCTATCACATAGTCTTTACATATATATTTTATCTACAGCAGAATACAAAGATAGCATGAATAAAAAATAATACTGCTGCAAGTTGCCCTTAGGTTAATCGCCACAGGGCTTTCTATTCAGTTCAACAATTTTGATTTGCGCACAAAAATATATTTCCTATTCCTTTGTTTCCCATTAGCTTGAGATATGACATGTTTAATGGGCCATGCAGTATTAAGTGCTTTGGCAACACTGTGCTCAAATTGTTACATTGAAAAAATATTATCATATATAAATGTTTAAATATAAAACCCAGGTATAACCTACTATAAAAAGACATTTACATGCATGGATAGTTAGGGAAGAATTTCAAAATAACACTGCCATGAATTGGTTAAGGTGGTTCGGTTCTTTTTCTGCTTTGCATTACGCTGGTACCCGGGTGAAATTTTTTGAATCAAATTTTTTTTAAAACTAAATTGGCACCTGGTTGTGTTTTTACTCAGTAAGTTTAGATCCTCCAACTACATTGAAGTTAATGCAATTCTTCTATCTCCTCCCCATTTGCTCACTGATTCTGAATGGTATTTAACAAAACTTTTTAACAATACAATCTTTTACTTGGCTTATTTTTTTTAAGAGGGCGAGGTGACCAAGCGGTCTAAGGTGCTGAAGCATTGGCAGCGTATAAGATTGAAAGAGTCTGGTTCGGAAAGTTATGTAAAGCTGTTGGTCCTGTGTATCAGAGGAGTACATCCTGAATGTGGTTACGAAAATGCACAATTGTGATATGATCAAAGAAATGAGTCTGATGTCACTAATAATGATTTTCAAGATTAGTCCTGGTTACACTACACGGCCGTTTTCTTACTCATTTGGTAGCCTATACGGCAGCTACACCATGTCAACCGCGGCAGCTACTGCACAGTACACACTGGGCTAGTTGCGAGGCAGTAGCTGCCAGACAGGGCTTGCAAAGTACACAGTTATTAGGTATACAATGATGTGACTACTATACAGTACCTACCCCAATGACTACCCTATAATTCCCCACTAGGTGGAGGGAAGGTGCATTTGGTGTAGACAGTACCGGAGTAGACATGCAGCTACCACGTAGCTACTCTGCAGTTACCACAACGCCATTTTGATAGTGGACTAAATGAGGGCGCTATGCACTTGGGCTCTGTTTATCATATTTTGATACTTTTTTGGAAAATTCATTACAAAATTAGAATAGGCCTCATCAAAACCCCCATCTTCTTGCACATCTATAAAAAATGCAAAAATTAAAAAAAAAAAAAAAAAAAAAAAAAATTGTGCATGAAAAAAAAACACAAATTTTTACTATGACTTTTTAACTCAACGGTGGCAGGTGATGTTTCATGATCTGCATATTTTTGACTTTTCTGTGCTGAAAAAATTCACGTAATTTGGTGAATGAAAATGAGGTAGAATGACAGATTTTCACAGCAGATCCAGAAATATTGTCGCCACATTCAGACTCAAAATGGAAACTGAAACCAGCTTAATGTGTAAAATCCCATTGAATGGGGTAGGAAAGAGATCAAGCAGCGCAAAAATCTCGTTCTACCTTCATTTCTCACCAAAGTAGTTAATTTTTTTTCAGCAGAGGAGTCGATAATCTGTATATTTCATGGAAAAATTTCAAACTGTGCCAGAGTGGAGTAAAACAGGTCAGGGTCAAATTTGATGTTTTTTCATGCACAATTTTTTTTTATTCACTTTGGTATTATGCCAAAAAATATCTTTAAAAAAAATTGGTCATGAGAAATACTGTGTGCTATTCCGCGATGGAGGAGACAGCCTCTGTGTGTACACTATCTGTCTATGCGGCAAAATACATGGAATCCTAGCCGGAATGTATGTCTGGGGGTAGATTAATCCATGTTACTCGGTGGTAGCTGCTTGGCAATACCATGAAGAAATGGGCCGTGTGCATTAACAAAATCTCTAACCCCCCCTGCAAAAAATGGAGTGTTAACATAACCACATGGGTTTGTATTGTAATATACAAATAGTAAAACAAAGTTGTTGGTGTTACATGTTATGATATGCCACTGTTGGTGTTAATTTTAATTTTAAACCACATGTTGGTGTTATTTTTTTTGTCCATTGCCAGAGCCAAATTGACAATACTGGTGTTAAGGATAAGCAGCGATTGCTGATCCAAAAATGAAAAAGATCAATTAAAAATTTGTATTTGGTATTTAAAGTTACTGGCATAGATGTGCTAACATAACCTGTAATTGTTGGCTTGAAATCTGTTGTATTAAAGCAAGGGCAAAGTACTTTTACTGATTTCTGTAATTATATACGTGCGTATCAAAATTCCGACTTGAGATTAAAAAATACCTTGCCGTGTGAATGTCCCAGATATATAAGCGTAATATTATGCACCATGTCCTGTACAGTTTTACCTTGCAAACACCAAAATATTATTAGCTTGTTTACTTCTTCACTATTTCAACCACAAGCAGCTGTAGTGTCAAAAATTTGAGACGTCATCGAGTATGTTATTTCCGGGGATGGTATGACAAAATCCTCAAATAATTAATTTTTTTCACTATCTGGGTTTTGTTCCTACGTAAAGTAGTTATATGAAATTGTACATACAAATAAGCTACCAAAATGAATTTTCGCTTTTTTGATTTTCTCAAGATCGTGGCTAATCCCTTTAAAACACCCTCCTGGAGTCAATACGGGACCGCACACTCTATGAATTCACCAAACATTGGTGTGAATATTTTCTAGTTGTAACGTCTGACATTTAGTCGAAATACTTGGATTGTGTTATTGTTTGCTTCGATTGAAACTGCTTACCACTAACATTCCATAAGCAGCCACCAAAATGATAATTAAAAGATGGCAGCAAACACAGAGGCGTGTTAAATCCTAAATTCCAAACACCACAACACTAACACCGACAAGTTGGACACGATTGGTGTTAAAATTTTAACACCCCAGTTTTTGCAGTGTACTTGGAAAGGTAATATACGTTTTCAGCAAATGATAAATATTCTAACACAGAGTTGTAGAAGCACTTTGATTTGGTTACTCAGAGGGCTATTCCATGTTGTTGTGTCATGTAATGAGCCAATCAGACGGGAAACTTGGTTAATGGAAATTAAAAAATAATACTGCTGCAAGTTGCCCTTAGGTTAATCGCCACAGGGCTTTCGGTTCAGTAAGTTCAACAATTTTGGATTTTGGCGCACAAACTATATTTCCTATTCCTTTGTTTCCCATTAGCTTGAGATATGGACCCATTGTTTAATTGGGCCATGCAGTATTAAGTGCTTTGGCAACACTGTGCTCAAATTGTACGTGAAAAATATTATCATAATAAATGTTTTTAAATATAAAAACCCAGGTATAACCTACTATTAAAAAGACATTACATGGCTATGGATAGTTAGGGAAGACTTTCAAAAATAACACTGGCCATGAATTGGTAGGTGGTTCGGTCTTTTTTTCTTGCTTGAATTTACGCTGCTACCCGGGGGAAATTTTTGAATCAAATTTTTTAAAAACACATTGGCACATGGGTTGTGTTTTTACTCAGTAAGTTAGATCCTCCAACTACATTGAAGTTAATGCAATTCTTCTATCTCCTCCCCATTTTGATCACTGATTTATGATGAGGTTTTAACAAAAACTTTTTAACAATACAATCTTTACTTGGCTTATTTTTTTAAGATGGGCGAGGTGACCGAGCGGTCTAAGGTTCTGAAGCATCGGAGAGCCGTATAAGATTGCAAGGAGTATGGTTCGGAAAGTTATGTAAAAGATGTGGTCTGTGTATCAGAGGAGTACATCCTGAATTTGGTTACGAAAATGACACCAATTGTGATATAATCAAAAGAAAATGAGTCGGATGTCACTAATAATGATTTTCAAGTTAGTCTGGTTAAACTACATCGGACGTTTCTTAATCATGTGGAGACTATACGGAGCTAATGCAAGTACACACTGGGCTAGTTGCGAGGAGTAGCTGCCAGAAGGGCTTGCAAAGTACACAGTTATTAGGTATACAATGATGTGGACTACTATACAGTACATACCCCAATGACTACCTTATACTTCCCCCACTAGGTGGAGAGAAGGTGCATTGGATTGTAGACAGTACAGGAGTAGAAATTGTAGCTATCACGTATGACGGTACTCTGAAGTTACCAAACGCCATTTGATAGTGGGACGAAATGAGGGACGCTTGCACTTGGGCTCGTTTATCATATTTTGAATTTTTTGGAAAATCATTACAAAATTAGAATCAGGCCTCATCAAACCCCATATTGTCTTGCACATCTAATAAAAGAAATACAGAGTGAATCCAAAAAAAAAATGTGCATGAAAAAACAAAAATTTACTCGACCTTTTTACCAATGTGAACGCAGTGATGTTGTCATGATCTGCATATTTTGACTTCTGTGCTGAAAAAAAATTACGTAATTGTGAAAGGAAATGAGGCAGATATGACAGATTTTCACAGCATCCAGAAATATTTGTCGCCACATTCCGAATCATAATGGAACTGAAAACCGACGCCCCCTTTAATGTTGTAATACAGCCTGCCGTGTAGTGGGCCCCCGCCGCCTAGAAAATGGCCCCCCCACGATTGCCCCCGGCGACGCGCCCATTCAGCGCGCCGGCCAGGCGGGACAACATTGGAGTATCGTTACTCATACTTCTACCAAATTACGTAGATTTTTTTCAGCATAGAATAGAAGATCGATAATAGTATATCATGGCCACATCAACCAAGTGCCAGAGGGTGTTGAGTAAACAGGTCAGGCGGCACAAAAATTAATGATGGTTTTTCTATGTAGTATAGTTTTTTTATTAATTTGTCTATCCAAAAAATAACTTTAAAAAAATTGGTCATGGAAATACGTGTGTGATTCCCCGATGGAGGAGACAGCTGCTGTGTGTACACATCTGTATGCAGGCCCCAAAACGACATGGAGCCTGGGCCGGCGACACTGTGTACGTCTGGTGGTAGATAATCCATGTCTACTACGGTGAGCTGCTGGCATAAAACTCCATGAAGGAAATTGGCCGTACAAGAGCATTAACAACTCTCTATAGCCCCCTCCTGCAAAAACTGGAGTGTTAACTTTAACACATGGGTTGTTAATTTTAACACATACCATATCGTAAAACAATTGTTGGTGTTTTCAATGGTATGTGCTATGACACTGATGGTGTCAATGTTAATTTTAAACACATGTTGGTGTAATTTTTTTTCATTGGCCAGAGCACAATATTGGACCAATACTGGTGTAAAGGGATAAGCAGCGATTTGCTGATCCGAAACATGAAAAAGATCATAAAATTGTATTGGTATTTAAAGTTACTGGCATAGATGTCGCTAAAATAACGTAATGGTGCTTGAATCTGTGTTATTATAAACACAAGGCAGGACTTTTTATCCGATTCCTGTAACTTCTATACGTGGTATCAAAATTCCGACTTGAGATTAAAAATACCTTGCGTGTGCATGTAGTAAGATTATCAAGCGTAATATAGGCCACCATGTCCTGTACAGTTTTACATTCAAACACAAATATTAGTGACCTTTGTTTATTCATAGACGAGTGTCAAACAACCAATCAGCGTTAGTGTCAAATTGAGCGTCATGATGTATGTCTATTTGCGGGAGATGGTATGACAAATTCCTCAAATATTTATTTTTTTACAGATCTGGCTGTTTAGATTTCCTACAGGTAAAGTAGTATATGAAAGGTACATACAAGATTAAGCTACAAAAGGCATTTTAGCATTTTTTGATTTTTACCAACATTATGCTGCCTTATCCCTTAACACCCTCTGGAATCAAGACGGGACCGCACCCCTCTCCTTTAACACCAAAAATTGGTATTAATATCTTTGTATTTGTTAACGTTCTCGCACCATTTGGTCGATAATTACACTGGATTTGGTATTGTTGTTCTATTGAAACTGTGACTACCACTAACACATTTAATAAGTAGACACCCCCAAAAAGCATAATTCACAATACTGCAGCAAACACAGCAGAGCAGTGTTAAATCATAAAATACAACAACAGAAACTAACACAGAACAAGCTTGACACCGATGGTGTTAACAATGTTTAACACACACGTTTGTTGCAAGGTATGGGAACGGTAACTCCAACGTTTTCACAAATGATACAATATTTAAACAGCGTCGTAGACGCAAATATTTTGATTGGTTACCTCAGAGGGGCTATCTCTGTTGTGTCATGTCATGAGCCAATCAGACAGACTGTATGTAATACAGAGACAGGTAGTGATTACAGCTTTGCAAGTTTGTGCTTACAGTATTCAGAATGAAGCCCACAATAGCCATCATGCCCATAGTTGATTATTAACTACGGCTGATCACAAAATTGAGTAGGAGGAAATTCCATTATCTCTTGTGCACACTCAAAAAGTGCTCCAGCTGATTATTAATATCCAAAATCGGACACAATAAATTTAGATGATCCTTTATCTGGTCACTCACTCTTCTTTTCTCACTTCCTCTCACCATTGAAATTTATTTTATGAAATGTGTTATCGCAAAGGACATCGGAAAATCCTATTGATTACATGCTAAGTACGCCAAACAGTAAATAACATGGGGGGATCTGGACAATCTTATCACAAAACACCAAAGGCATTGGCAGAGTACGTTATATATCATTTTTGTTGTTGTGTTGAAAGACTGCCGATATATGTCGACGGAAAGATTTCGCCATTGCCTAAAGACCAAGCACAAGCTGTACTTTTTTTAAACACAGGGTGAGTCAAAAATAAAAAGAAACACATTTTTATTTAAACAAAAAACTTTGTATCACCAAAATTAAATCTGGAATGTATGTCCATATTATATTTGCAGGTAAGAAATATTTCCAGTCACTTCCCATATTGTACTAGAAGAAAGAAAAGTATTTCATTGCCATTAAAATTTTAGTACTTCAATACTGACCCAAGATATCCATGGTAATATAAATTTTTTTTTTTCAGTGAAAATTAGCCATATTGTAGCATCATTTAGTAAAAAACATCTGCCCTCCTTTCACTTCAAGAGGCCACTGCTATGCTACAAGAATAAAAATAATTTCTTAAGTGCCATTTTTTAAACACTGCATGCAAACCTTCCTAATTGATATTCAGAGGGCCAAATGTCCTTTTAAAGGAAATTTTGTTTTCTATTCACCCAAGTCCAATTCAAACAGAATGGTTTTTACATCTTCAGTAATCTTGAAACTGTTGAAATTAAACGCTGACATACCTCTAACCCTAGTTAAAATGCTAAACCAGATGTTCACCCTAAACACCATAGCTAAATCATTATCCATTTCTACACCCTGTATACGTCTGAAAGCCAAAAACTTATCTTGAATTCTCATCCCAGAAAAACAAACACAAAGGAACATGGTCACCAATATGGATCCCAATTTCATGTTCCCAAGTATCATTATGATACCAGGACAGTTGATATAAAACTGGGGTACTTTAAAGACCTATCAGTAAATTCACCCAAAAAGACTCAAAAAATATTTAAAATTTGCAGAAAATAAGCTAAAGTGAAGGTAATAATAAAGGAACTATATGCATGATTGTGTTAAAAAAAGGATAAGTCTGTAGAATTCTAATTTTTTTTTTGCAACTGCCAAAAGGAGGGAAAAAGGAAGAAAGCAGCCTTTGACTCAAAGAGGAAAAGAATTCCATTCAAGTAGGGGTGAAAGGTGAGTGTCCGTACGGACAGTAAGACTAGATATCTTATTTGTATTATGAGATGCGTTCAGTCTGTATTCTTGCACTGCAGGGTTGTTCGGATAGCTATACAGACATTTGCCAAAATCTGATTTTTGATGATGTTTTTACTTATAATTTACAAATGCTGGTGGCTTTATTTATATCCGAAATATCACTTGTAGGAATTTTCCTTCAATATGCTACAAAAATGGTTAACAAATATAGTGAAATTTGCGTTAGGACTTTTTAATTTGAGCTTATGCTATAAAGGTTGGATCGTTTTCTACCTTCTTCGTCGCCGGTCAACAGTCATAGTCATTAATGCGTTTAGTGTGGTGGTGTCAGGATTTAGTTTTCAACTGAGCAAGCTGATCATGGGCCGCGTGTATCCATGAGATGGACCATACTACATGGCCCGCTTTTTGAGACTGGGGCGGATGGGAACAGGCTCGGGTTTACCCCTACTCTATTCGACAACTGGACTGCGATTTACATGCCAGTTGTGCTTATCTGATACACGGGACCGACAGATTAACGTCACAATCCGAAGGATGGGTATGCTTCATGTTATTTGCACCAATTCAATGGGAACCGTGGGGAGAGCGGTATTCTGTATTTAATCACATAGCTCGTATACAGTAAATCCGAATTGAGGCACCCAAATTAATCCCATCAAGTGACCCCCACCGGGATTCGACCGGATTTGGGGTAATTGTGCAACAGGCAAGGAACACACCTTAACTGCTAGGCCACGCTCTTCCAAAAGGTGCATTCCAGCACCCTTCTGTTTTATTAAATGATTCACTATAGATATCATTGAGAAAAGAGTATTCACAACTTTTTAGCTGATATCGACTTTGAAGTTTTGTGTTATGAGCAACAGGCATTTCCTTCACGGTTTCATAAGCCACTGTGCTATAAGGTCTGTCCGTTTACGGAAAGAAAATAAAAAAATTGCAAAATTTCTTACGCCACAACAATTTGCAGCAAGATTTGGCCACAAAGGGGTTACTAATTTTAACGGTTAATGATATGAAAATCTCAATTTATTGGAGGCAATGTCGAGGGGGGGCGCACGAACGGGCTATGGATAACAAAATGCCCCTTTAAGAAAACATGGGAGGTCCACTTTGAGATTTCATATTTGAGTTTCGCCAATGCAACCCAAGTCTAAACTAAGACTTTAACCCCTTCTGCACCCTATATTATTTTAGTAGAGCATGCTAGCAATCCTAGGAAATATTATCACATAAATATGAGAGAGAGGTGGAACACTAGAATTTCAAGTTTTGTAAACAACATAAAGAAAATACGACTGGGACTATCATGGACCATGGCTACTTATCATGGACCATCAAGGTATGCTTGGGATATAGCATGTAAAAATTACTCAGGGTTATATGCTTTTTGTCTGGATTCCATCATGGTTTTTTGTAAAAAAACTTGTTTTCCTAAAAATGAATCTATTAGAATAGGTAATAACCTAAAGATGGTTGGTCACAAAATAATGTCCTGTAAAATGACCTCAAAAGGTTCTTTCAGGTGCAATAAACTTGGTGTGTGCGTTTCTACGAGCGTAAGGAAATCTGGATTTATTTTCCGAATATTTTCCGATTCACGGCCGTCTTTTTACCGTCACACGGTATGATTTCTACTGAGGGTTAAAAAGCCGTATAATCACACTAATGCGATATTTCGTCTGTAGCAGCATTTTTATAGGTGACGTTAAGGGATGATTCAGGGTCACGTAACAAGACTGTGAGTTAATCGTTCGTAAACAAGAGGCATCAAATACGGACGAAGAACCTGTCATTTTTACCCACGTAAGGGAGGAGCAAACGCGATCCCTCAGCTCTTATTCCAGTGAATATTTGGTACGGTTATTTTGAGACGTCATCCACCTATTTGGTGGATCATGCGGAGCGGCAAATGTGGACAGATTGATGGAAAATTTTGTGACCTGTCATGTTACTGGAGGTATAGTCAACCGGTCAGGAGTGGTATTTTCGGTATTACGCACACTTCACTGCTCAGGTGCAACCTGCAATTTGACCGCGGCCTGAGGGGGTTGAACCAATCCCATAATACACTACTGTATAAGTGGAATTTTCGCAAGACTTGTTATTTTGCGCGAATTTCGCGTTGTGAGATAAAATGCGAAAATAGAAAAAACTCGCGAAAAAATTTTTCCATAGATTTGTATTGAATATGTCAATATTGTGAAACTTAAATTTCTCGCGCATTGGCAAAAAATGTTAAAATCTCTGAAACGCGGAAATTTCAATGATGACACTATCATGGAGTAAAGGCATTTGATTTACTGCTTCCGCAATTTGTCCTGCTGGTTAAAGGGTGCTTGTTAAGTCCACTCTTCTGAACCCTCCCTGCAGCTCAACATAAAATTTTTAATCAAATGAAAGCCAAAAGTGTTTCTCATTCTCATCCTGAAATTTTCAGCCTTGCCAATCCATTTCTGTCTCAAGATAGACAAAATACATCTGTCCTCGGACCGCTTGTGTCGCCTGCATTCGCGGTTAGTGAATGATAGGCCGAACATGACCTTTTGACCCTTGAACCTCATAAGCAAATAAGGGTTTGCATGTCAAATCCATAACCAGTTTGTGTTCCAATTGAACTTCAACTTTTCAAATGAGGTGTTCCAATTGAACTTCCACTTTTCAAAATGAGTTAATTTTACATTTTCGCCTATCTTACAGCTTGACCTCACATGACCTTTGACCTTGTTATTTGACTTTTGACCTTATGGAGCAAATGAGGATCCCATGGTTGCACTATGGTTCAAGTTGGTTTAAATCCATCAAGTAAGAGATAAGTGGACAAGTGATCCCTAGTGTCTTCCTGCCTTAGGCAGGTTACACAAAAACTACGATTTTAATGGTTACCCATCCATATTTGTATTGCAGTAAGCATAGCTTCCACCATCAAAAATCCCACGTTTGGTTTCCCACAAAACTTGGTGGTGAGTTTAATCAGTGCCACTTTTGAATTTAAAATTATAAGAACATGCTACATTCCCAAAAATCAACATATTTTAGTAAGGCCCAATCGCAACAAACAGTCTTGTCTGAGTAACAAAACTCCTAGGCTAGTGAAATTGGATGTTAATTTTTGAAAATGGATGCAGTGACTTTTTCTTATCATTATTTGATTATTAATAAATGATTAACACCATGGTTGTTGTGAAAGTTTTCAAGTTATTTCACCGTATATATGATGTGCTATATATACTTAGGTAATGATATCTTGGTAGGGTTCATAGCTTTTGATAATGTGATTATGTGGGAAGGAGCTCAAACCAGATTCTGATTTAATTTGTTGTTGTGATTGTTATTTTTTAAAACTTTTGTTGCAAGAGTACTATGCATTCGATTACAAGCATTTGTTTTTACTCCTACTGCTTTACTGAGACAAACTAACTGGAATGTGTTTTGTTTCAAAAATTTCAACGTCCAAAACACAATCATTAAAATTGAAGCATTGAATATTAACGCAATATTAGCAAATTTTTTGAAGCGCGCCCCCATTTTCAAAAAAATTGAGATTTTTACATGGTTGCATTGGTAAATGGCTAGTTTACACTATACTTGCGAATGGTTAAGCTCGACAAAATGTTGTGTGTCACAAACGGAAGGAATTTTATAATTAGAATAATTATTATCGGGTGTCCCGAGAATAATTAAACGCTGCTGGAAACGGCCTTCCAATGTGAAATAACAGGGAAACTGGCCATCTACATCATCCATTGGGTTGGGGGTTTTTTTTTATTGGTAAGGCAAGTCAAGTTAGAGGTTATCTTCTCGGAGTGGTGGCACATTTTATCATGGACGGACATAAACGTAGCATTCCAGCTCTGCCGTTAAGTCCAATCTGGGATCCCAATTTCTAATTACAACATCGCGTATTTTGATTAAATACGCAGTCCTGCATTCTCGTTCAGGTAGGGTATAGTTTCCTAGACGATTGCCAGCGTAACTGTGCCAAAATATCAACTTTGAAAAATTGGGGGCGCCTTAAAAAAATGTTTGCCAATATTGCTTTAGCGGCTTATTTCGGGGATCCAGCCCCCCTTTTTGGGTTATGGTTTACAGGATCTCCTAAGAAAGGTTTATTTAAGCCCACAAAATTCTAACCTATGGCCCCAAAAATTCAGTCCCAAGTTCAGTACTTAGTGCCACACCTATCCAAACCAAAGCTGAATATCCCCATAAAGCAAACAAATTGAATTGAATACGAATTACTGCTCTCAAGCAAATGTGTTAAGCTCTGTATGGCATTGAAGCGAATTCTAGTAGGGGAATTTAAAATGAACTGATTATTGATGCATTATGCCGTAAGTAATTTATCTGATAAATAGCCATTTCATTTTCCCTTCTGTATATTATTTACATTAAATGCTTCCTTGTGGCAAATCTGCTTCATTAGTTTAATCTCAGAAAATACTGAAGATTGATTTTCCAAAGAAGATAACTCCCGATCTACTGACTTGAGACTGTGTATGCTTAAAAGCTGTGGGGGGGGGGGGAAGGAGATGCGGTTGCACACCTGAATTCCTCAAAAGACAAACGGTTTACTTTTTGCTTTTTTTAGTAAAAAAAGTCCAAAATTTAGAAAATTTGGACAAAAACAATGCACTGTTTTGGTGGTGTGATGTTTAAAAACACCTAAAAAGCTACCACTTTTAGGGGTTGAGCACTTGTACAAACAGGTCCATTCAGTTAGTTTTTGGAATCCCCCCCCCCCCAAAAACAAAAAAACAAAATCTTGTATGCCTGCATGCTTGATCAATTGGATTTTTATGCTGATTACAATGGCCTGCTTTCTCCTTTCCATTTGGGATGCAAATGAGGTATTCTCCCAGTTGATTCCGTCATGCGCCTACTTGATGTTGTTACAGCACTGACTGGCATACCATCCTTGGCATCCATGGATCTTCTATATGAACGTTTATACCAAAGTTGGGACAGGGTGTCAAAAGAATCATCAATTTTAATCCCACAGGCCATCATTATTTCATCATTCTTTAAAACAGCTGTTGAAAATGTAGTAATTTCATTAGTTGATGCCCGGGTTCAATTCATTTTGAACCCAGGTAGAATGCGCTGCGTATTGAAGGTATTTTTTAGGTGAACGCTCGCGTCATAACAGCGTCGTTTTGGCTACTTTCGCCAGCGCCTGCCAAAGTGGCGTATGATCGTTTGCGTTACAGCGGGTGTTCGATTGTTGTCACTGGGTGGGACAGTCCTTTCTTGTTGTATGTAATCCGTAAATTTAAAGCATGCGAATGTGTTTCAAGAGCCTTAAATGATAAAGCTGTTTAAGAATGAGAATTAAAGGTATGATATTGGGAACGGGACTCTCTTTACGACGAATTTGAACACGGCGACACCATTATTTTTGCGTGAAGAAAACCGGCCTCCGGCCTCGTTTTCCACTTAAAATAATGGTATCGCCTTGCAATTGGGTTAAAGTCGTCGTAAAGAGAGTAGCGGTTCCCAAAATCAGACCTTTATTCTCTTAATTATCAAACTGATCAATGCAACTCTCATATGTGCTCTAAGTAAAGGTTACCTGACTAGATCAGATTCTGATGAGGGCCACCCCAATTTTC
Organism: Ophioderma brevispina; assembly: GCA_023653785.1. Lineage (NCBI taxonomy): Eukaryota > Metazoa > Echinodermata > Ophiuroidea > Amphilepidida > Ophiodermatidae > Ophioderma > Ophioderma brevispina. Next base: position 59,454 of record JAMKCH010045649.1, on the reverse strand, counting down.
AAACTTTGTCAGCTTTTGCATATACGCAATGCTTGCCTATACCCAATAATCATGTTGTGGACACAGCTAAGCTCTAATCAAAGTCCTTCAAATAGAAAATCCACATCGTTGTTTTAAAATCCCGATCTGAATTTCTGATAAACAGTATTCCATGGGACTGTATGCTACATAGAAATGTTTACTGCTCAAAACGAAAAAAATACAATACATTCTCAAAATTGGAATTGAGATTTTAGGCGGACAATTCATAAACAAAATTATTATTCCGACAGTCAAAAATCGGACGGGAGTTCAGTCAGCATTAAAGGACGACTCAGAGATTTTCCCGAGAGGGCGCACTCATTTTTCAAACAAATTGGTTTTTGCTATACATAACGATTTCTCCATAAAGTAATTTTTATGGTTGTGAACTAAACTAAGCTCAAAATCGAAAAGTCCTTCATATAGAAAATCACAACTTTGTTATAAAATTCCGGATACCATGAATTTTTGTTTAACACAGTATACTATGGCACTGTTATAATGTACATTAAGTGTATTACTGCATGGAAACGGCAAATCCCAAATCGTCTACTAAATTTGGAAGCAAGCCTTTTATGTAACTATATTTAGTTCTAGATGATTATTTTTAATTACTACACAAAATAATTACATTTCGAAATCTTGAGTCGGCTTTAAATAAGCTAAATTACACACACATACAGAGAGGGGACAATAAAGTCTAGCCTGATATTATTCCATAGGGATAAACTAGAGATGGGCATGCACCAACATTTTATCATTGGTTGGATGTCAGCAGAGTGGCTTCCACTTGAAGAATTCTTTTGTCCCTGGTGTTACAGGCAGGATGTCAGCCAAATCTGTTTACAGTTCCAAAGGGTCAGCTGCGAAAAATACATTTGACAAAATTTAAAAAAGAATTAGCCCTTTAGACGACATTTAATTTAAAGAGACAATGGCACATTGAAAAAATAGTGCGCCCTCAAGATTTTTAAAATCGATATTTTTGCAATGGTGTAAAAGGCTTTTATATACAAAGCCCTTACCCTGAACTTATTAAGACCAAATCAGCTTAATTCCTTAGGGTAATGAACGATTTTTGTAATTTCACGTCGCCGGCGACGCGAAATTCAGCAGGCAACGAAAAATTGTGTTCTGTTCATGGCAGAGATTATTACCACAATTGGGTCAAATGGTCATTATTACACCTCATAAATATCCTGAACTAATGATGCCAATGCATTGGCTAATTCCTATTATAGACTAGTGGCTTATTTACTTCCAAGAAATAGTTGACTATTCCCTACAATCTACCTCCCCAGAGTCCCCATTTGAGCACAAACAAATCTCATCCCCAGAGTCACAGTGACAAATATATAGGGACAATAGTCACACTTACTTACATTGGTATTTGGACTATGAGAAACCCAACAAAGGTTCGTATAACCAGAACTCATAAAAGGTGCTCTATACCGCAGTTTTTTAAAGAACTATTTTTGGTTCGTTGAACCTTACAGGGTTCCATAAAGAGGAAAAGTTAGAACCCTCTTTGCACCTTTTTTAATAGAGTACATTTTCTACAAATTGATGGAATCTAGTTATTTACATCAAAGATTGATTTACTGACAGTTTCCATTCTTACAAAGATTTTACTTTGGAAGATGGACTTTTTTCCCAAAAAAATTAACTCAGCAAAAAAACTATGGAAATTTCTATTCGTAAATAAAGGTGATTTACAGTAACAAATTCACCAGTAGTACTCAAAGAATAGATGAATCTAAATGAGTTCTCTTATAAAAGCACAAACACGCCAATAATGCCCAGGCATTTGCAACTGTCACATCAAATCCAGCTGGAAAACTCTAACAATAATTCAAATTTCCACCTTTTTGGACACAAAAAAATTTTAAACTTGGCTGCAAACGCTGCAGGCTAAGTTTTCCACCAAACGGAGCATTTGAGGCTTTAAAAACCATAACAAACATGAAAAAAACAACACGCAATTTCGGCTCAAATTTTGCAAGCAGACTGCAATATTAAAACAGATCTGGTGGGGAATTCTTAACTCCATGGACACTACCTGTCGATTGGTCAAAATGAACTTTTGCCATTTTTTTTGTAACCATACGACCATGGTAAGAAATTGTGTTAGGGAGAGGGTGAGAACTTAGATAAAGGGTTAGCAAGCAATTTTCTAATCCGAAACAATCATCAAAATTCATTTTTTGTATTTTTGTTATGGCATGGATATGCTAACACTAACCGGCAATTGGTTGGTCTTTGAAAGCCGTGTTTATACCGACAAGGCAGTATTGTTTAATCTTTTCTGTAATTTCTATACGTGCATATCAAAATTCCGACTTCTGATCAAAAAAGGCCTTTTTCCCCCTGTGAACATCCCAGATTTTAAGCATCATATTGTGGCACCATTATTAATACAGTTTGACTTCAAACACAAAAAATGATATGTATTCTTTACTAGTGGAAACCACAATCAGCTGTTTATGTGTAGATTTGGAGACGCCATCGCTGTATGTCCTATTTACAGGAGACCCGAGAACGTATGACTAATTTCCTCAAATACTTCACATTTTTTTCACTATTTGTTGGTTTTGTTTCTAACATTAAAGCGTTTTTTTGGAATTGTCAACACTGTAGGCCTGATTTCTAAGTTTGAAAAATCATTTCCACATTTGTTTCGATTCTCTCGCATTAATTGCTGCTAAGCCCTTTAAATTTTGGAATCTGCTTTTTCCATTTTGATTATTTAAATCCTTATGTGATGGGTTAGCCAATCAAAAATTCTTTATGAAAGGCTGGATTTTATCTTCTTCGATTTACAATCCTCCTGGCCATTGTCATGTCACAGTGTTTACTTATTTCTCTCATACTTGTCTACAGTTTCTTTTGCTTTTTTTTTTAATTTCCTATATTATAAATCGAGTTAACGAGACTTCCGGGCGGGAATTTTTTGTTTGTGAACATGTTCTTCAGAACCCCGCTGCTGTTTTAATGTCATTTTCAAGAAGTGTATTGTGTCATCAGCTCTACTTCATCAGCTTTCCTAAGAAGCTAAAATAAGCCTAATAGTAATGAATCAGTAAGAAAATGGGATGATTTCTCCACAATGTAAATCAATACGGTGAAACCATTTAAGTTTCACATTGTTTTAACAAGTTTGCAATCGGTTCGCAGGAATAAAGTGAATACGGTGGTGTGTGCGGTTCCTCTATTAGCAGCTGCTTGTGATGCACAACTTTGCATAAAAGCATGACCAACCCTTTTAATGCAAAACAGTTCATGACGCGGCAACTCCGTCTATCCCTTATTAGTTGGCAAGTGCGAGGATTAATGAACGGTCGAAAGCTGCAGATCATTAGCTATCACTCAAAAGAAAATTGCTAATCGCAGAACAGTACCAAAAAAAGTTGAGAACTACTTAATCCTTCCTATACCACATAGCAATAAGGAATGGGGGTCAGTTTTTCCTTTCAATCACACCATACTTTGCAGAGTTTACTTGTCAAATACCAACTCCATTATATATGCTCAATGCAAAATCTTGTTTTCACAACTCCTAAATGGATTTGTAATGAATTCTTTTAATCGTTTGATCTTAACTTGGCAAAAAAACAACAAATGTACCTTTGCCCCCCGCCCCCCGGTCGATGCACATTACGCAGTCTTCATGTAGTCAAATTCTAAGCTCAGTGAACTTTAATTAAAAGAGTTGTCCAATTTAATGATGGTGTTTGTTATTGCTAAAAGCCATTTCATATTGATTTTCTATTCACCTTACATAGAGCCAATAATCTGATGAGATTTGTTGAAGTACCGTTATATGCCTAAATAACTTTTTTTTTGTTTTAGATTTACCATGTGTGTAACTCATTAGAGCTGTTCAGAGCTGTTGAAGTTTCCGATGTTAAAATCAGGCTTGTATTATTCTGAAAGGGAGTCTAACTTTAGACCCAGGTTTAAACAGGGTTACCTCAATACGGACTTTCTTTTCCTTCAAAATACTACTCCTGAAAGTTAAATGACGAGGTGAGAAAATTCATCATGGATGGTTGGGCCGTTCCGGCCCATTCATGAGGAATTTGTTCCCCTGTTACAGCACATTTTAGAGTATGTTGGAAGGAAAAAAGTGTTCACTCATTGGACTAACCCCGGTTAAAACCTTGGGTCTAAAGTTTATACCCTTTCAGAATACCAGCCATATTGATAGATGCTGAATAGGCACAAGGATTTTGTTTGAATGATGTTTTTACACAGGTCACTTTCTTCAATGTAGTTACCACCACGCAGCTACCCCAAGTAGACACGGATTAGCTACCTACTAGACGTACACTAGCCGACCAGGATTCCGTGTTTTTTTTCACTACTAGTAGATGGCTACTGTACACACACCTTGTCCCTGCACTGCTGCGGATTAAGCTGCGTGGTTACGACACCGCTCTCAGCGCATGCAGTATTTTCTCATGGTCAATTTTGTTTTTTTAGATTTTGTTTTTACATTTTTAATTAACTGTGCAGACAATTGGGTTTGTTTATGATCCAGATTCATTTTCATGATTTTCCTCGAAATTATAAAAAAAATGCTAATAGCGAAGCGCCCTTCTTCTTTCTCCCTTTTCAAAGGCATAAGTATTAACTCTGGGGTATGCTATGTGGTACTGTGTTTCTACTTGGGTACTGTCTACACTACATCCAACCTGCTCCCTCCTCTCCACCTTCTGGGCAACAACAAGGTACCATTGGGGTAGGTACTAGAGAGTAGACACTTCACTGTATACCTAATAACGGTGTACTTACTTTGGAAAGCCTTTTGCAGCTACTGCTTGCAATAGCCCGTGGGGTACTGTGGCAGTTTGCTGCTGCGGTAGACATGGTGGTAGCTACTGTAGGGGTTACCACATGAGTAGAAAACACTGTACTCAGCAACTCTATCTAACCTAACAGGTTCTTTTTGAGCTACAGAACCATTTTCGGTTCTCGGTAGAACTATTTGTAAGAAACTTGAGCGAGAACAAAAGTAGGTTCTAGGTTAAATCTTGATTTGTTGTTGACAATAGCCTTAAACCTATATCGGGCTATTAACAAAAAAAAAAAAATTTAATATGCAATTCCCCACATTTCCCACCTCAAGTAGCACAACTTGGAATTGTAGTATATGCTTGCCCTATTGGGGTATTGAATTCATTGAATAACCATGCTGGTCATGACCAATGCATGAGTGTCACATGCACTACACTGACATCCATGCTTGATCATGACCTGCCATGGGCTATTTCCACATGTACCCATACCCTATATGAATAAGAGGCACATTCTATACTATACAATATTGACTGCTCATGAGGAAAATGGTGGCAAAAATAACTAACCGAGGTGACTGGAGACCATGGGCCTACTATCTTTCCCAGACCAAAGGTCAACGAAAATAGTAGGCCCGCGTCTCCAATCACCGAGGGGAGGTATTTTTGCACATTCACGAATGTAGAGCAGTCAATATTGTTTTATATAACATATAAAAATATTTGGTCATTTGAAAAACTAGTCTCAAATATTTTTTGACATGTGAACGTATCCACCAATCAAATGAACAGAAACATTTTTTATGTGTTATAATAGGAAAAGCTTGTCTTTTCTATAGGCTGCACAAGAAACATGGAAAAGTTCATATACAACCTCATTTCAAAATGTGAGTACCATTTTCAAGTTGAAGTATTTTCCAGTATCTTTTTATAAGCGATAAAGTGCTATATCAAATATCAAGTGAGCCTGGTCATTGCTGACGATACTTTTGAAATCCATTATTTAAGGGGACTGAAAGTATTAGGGAAGATGTAACTAAGTATGCACTGACAGTAATTATAGTCATGCATAACACTGGGTATTAATACAGAGAGAAAGTAAGTGTCAGTACTTGGCACTACATCTGCCTGCATGATAACGCAGATGATGGTTAAAGGGATAGTCTGGAGATGGGGCAAATTTGGGAGATTGGGTATGATAGAAGTATACGCAAAGCCGCGCTACTTAATTTTGTCCTGAAATATTCCGTTGTTTACAGATCCCATGTGCCCCCATGACTTTCAAGTTGGTTCATTAAACCTCAACTTTTCAAATGAGCCATTTTAACATTTTCCCAACCACCCCATCAGCCTTTTTAACACCAACTTGACCTTGGTATGTGACCTTTTGACCTCATCAACAAATGAGGGATGCCAAGTTGCACCTGTGCCCCAGTTTGGTTTAAATCCATCACAGTGGATATTACAGCAAATGTTACCCTTTGCTCACAACAAACCGAATCATCAACAACAACAGTGGACAAAGTGATCTCTACGTGTCTTCCTGCTTAAGGTAGGCGACACAAAAACTTAATTGATTCCAACAAGTTGTGGTAATCTAAAGAATCATCTTCACTTATTTCATTTTTTCCAAATCAATGTTGTCCAAATAAACATATCGTCGTAACTTTCAAAACTTACTTTGGTGAGTTTTCTCACTATTAGCCTCCAGATCGACTGGCGGAGTTTCACATTCTAAATGAGTGCCCTACCCTTTCATCCACCGGTGGATATTCAAATGAAGCGTGATTTTAAAAATGGACACGCAATGTAAGCATTGCATTGTGAGACACGGTATAAACCACGCCGAAAGTGTGTTCCTTTTCATGCTTACTAAATGCGCAGTAACACGATACACCCACCAAGACAACACGGGCCACACATTAATGCGGATCTGATACCTTGTGGAGAAAGTCAAACTGTTGCATAAATCTAACAACATTGATTTGTGATATACCATTGAAAAATACACTGATACAGAGATGTGAAGTGTTGTTATACTGAATGCACTATCGCTGTGTGACAATAAGCTGAAACATGACCTTTGGTAAAGTATATTGAGATTAAAAAAAGACCAAGGTCATATGCAACCCTAGGGTATTTTAAATATACTATAGCAGCTATAATGTATTTTACCACAAATTGGAGCGTCTCCTCTGACAAAATGTGTAGAATATAATTAGCAAAAGACTGAGGTCATGTTTCACTTTACACCGAAAGTAGTACCCCATTGTTAATGGAGGAATTACTTTCTTTAAACCCACACTAAATCTGCTAAAAATGGGGGAAATGGGGCGGCCTGGTGATAACAATAATACAATTCTTTGACGAGTATACTAAGATTGGCATGTTATCTTTTGTACAATCTCTATATGAAGCGAATATACTTTTATTTATACGTTTTTCTCCCTCTGGTTTGCGAAAAAACTCAAAATCGGTCGGCACTCAAGGCTACATTAGAGAACTGGGGCTCTCATGCTTTCAAGAAATTTGTCGTTGATGGTTAGGTCATGTTCTGGTTTGTTTCATTTAGATACCAACACCTGCCTTTTTTTACACAGGGGGGGGTTACTCAACCACCATGTTTGGCTGTAATACAGATGTACTGTCATGGTAACCCACTTTTCAGACTCCTTTCAGTTCCAACAACCCCTATTTTAAGCCCACCTCAGTTGGGATTAGCCCTCTCCTTTCTAACCCAAAATTATTTTGCAGTATTTTTTTTTAATTAAAAGACCAAGGGATTGAAGAAACTTCTGTTCCAAGTCTCATTTTCACAAAAAGCAAGGCACTTAATAAAAGGGGATTAGGTTACAGAAGTTTTAGTTCAAAATGCAGTTCTGTTAGACCCTCATTTTGTCCCTGAAATAAGATACACCAATATGTGGTCAAGTTGGTCTTCATTTCCCTGTCCTGTTGACTTTATGAATTCTAACTCTAACCCTATAGACCACCTTCACAATTGGCTTTTAAACACTAATGCTTAATTTCAAAATTAATAAAACATTATAAATTATCAGTTTCATATGGAGGCCCAAAATGATTATCAAAAATTGAAAATTTTTGTCTTTGAGGGTCGGAATTAACATGCTCCCTATCTGCCTTTGTCCAGCTTTTTATTTTATCAGGTCGAAAATTGACAAACAAAAGGTTAAGGGGCATTTTGTGATCCACAAACATTCAGTGGCCGGTTGCCACGGGGGGGCATTTTCCCCCCAACATTTGTTCTTGCCCCACAGTTTCCCCCACCCACCCCCCCCCGGCCAAAAGAAAAAATGAGGGATTTTTGAAAAAATTCGCGCATTCAGCGGGCCAAAAAATACAAAAAATTTTGGGAAAAATACTGCGATTTTGGGCCAAAAATGGTTTAAAAATCTCCAAATATTTGATTACGGTGCCGCACCAGAAGTTTATCTTTGGCCCCCCCAAAGTCATTTGCCCCCGTTGCCCCCACGAAAAAGAGTCTGGTGCTGCCACTGACAACATGTCCCCCGACTTACCTTCAACGAAGGTAAGATTTTAATCTTGAACCGTTAGCCTTAGTAATCATGTGTACCTACATGTACGTGTAAATTCAGTCGTATCTGTTAAAAAAATTCCATGTCCGTGAACGGACATAATTACAAGCACCTTGCATAGGGACTGTGGAAAACCAAGCAAATTGCCTAATAACCACGAACCCGCAAGATCGGGATCAACTCAAATTTTGTGACAAGCTTTTCTCAAGGTATCTAGTGAACACTGAATAAAACAGAGTGCTGGAATCAAGGAAATCTGTAAACTATTCCAAAAGCACTAATTTTTGCACTTGTGTAATTGATTTAAAAAAAAAACATACCCAGGGACCAAAAATAAGTCCTTCAATTTACAGGAAAATTTAAGGCATGACAGCAAACACCATTGAAAGCATAACATTTATGAAACAAACAAAAACACTCAACAATTTAGGGTACACTGCACTTCAAGTTTACCTGGCTTAAGTAACTCTAATACGGGTCCAACAAGCAAAATGGAATGAGCGCACAACTTCTTGAGGTAAACCAGATTTTATTGCTCTTAACTGGCTTAGGATTTAAACACTCAAAAAAGACTGAAGCAGGTTGGCCAAAACTGCCAAAAGGAAGCAGATCGGAACTAACCAAGAATGAAGAGGCCCAGCGGAACATCTGAAAAAGAGTCGTACACTCAAAAAAATTTTCAAACCAATTTTTTTACCATATTTGATGCGTTCAACAGTTGAGGGTTAGTGCCAAGAGGGAGGCCGGATGTGTAATAGCTGCCATTGTCAGTTTTGTTCTTTATTCAGTATCTATACCGCCCATTTAAACAGTGCAGCTATGCAGTGAGGCCTTTTTGGCCCTAAAACCCTCGATGTGTTAGCCCTGACCTTGATATAGTTAAGTCCAAATCAGCACCTATGTGTGTAAAACCAAAATTATTTTGTAAAAAATTGGTAAATACTCCTTCAAGTACTCGTGGTGCCAGGCATTGGATAACCTACTCATTAGATAAAAATCTTGCCAACAATGTTCCGTCTTTTAAAGGTGTCAAAGAAACATTTCCAAAATTGATATTGTAGTTGTGTGAGAAAGGGGATGAGCGTTTTTTCTACTTTAAGGGTTTTTTGAGTTTGGGTGGGTGTTTGAGGAGGGGATGACCAAAGAAGAAGAGACATGGAAGAAGAAGTGGAGAGGAAGGAGGAGGTTTGGGTTGAGGATGGAGGATGCATTGAATTGGGTGATTGGAAAAGGATAGAGTTAGGGCGATTGATATGAGGTGTGAGGTAATCTGGCCACCCTATGAATGGGGACAAAACCTGGATTTAAAACTCTACTACTACTACTACTTTACATAGTTTGGTTGTAAAAGCTTCCACTGCCATTCCTATCCTTTTTTACCTATTCCAGCTGCATTTCGTTTATTGTTAAAAGTATTTTTGTGTTTATATTATTTAGTCTATAGGGCAATTATATCATGTCATTTTTAAGTAATTGGAAGACATTTATTCTATGTATTTTTAAACATATGTTGTTTACTTGGGTGCTCGAGGGCCATTCTGGAAAGCAGTGCACTGAAGTAGGCTTAGCCCTGTCAAAGATGTCATTAAAGGTGCAATGAGGAGAATTTTGACGGCCACCCAAATATTGTGTTCATAATAGAATTTTAATAGATTAGACACTCAATAATTCTTACCTTGTATGGGCTACAGAAATGTCTTTAAAAAAAAGAAAAGCGAGAAAAAAGGTGATTTTGATTTGTTATATTTCAAAAGCAAACAGTGCTGAATTTTGTATTTGTCCTATACGAAATTACGAAAAAATGTTCAATATTGTACCAAAGAAAACATTTTAGCTAAGCGTCAGATGGGGATATTTTATGATGGAAAGCTTTACATTGCAGGGCAAAAATCATAACTTTCGATTTTTTAGGGAGGGACAACTGAATGTGAAATCTCTCGTTGCACTTTAAATAGATAGGCTAAAATCAGGGGATATTTTGGCATCATAATACCACTCTGAACATTCTTTTGTTTTAAATGAGCACACATCCACTTTCAGGCCAACACAGGAATGTACCTTGGCTTAATTTATAATTCCCAATATAATGCTTCATTCACAAACGGGAAAACGAGCGTATACCAATTAAAGCATATTGAAAACAGAAACCACAAAAGCGGAATTATTGCCCTTGAACTTGACTTCTTAATAACTTCAAAACTAAAAAACACCCCAAATGAAAACCGAATTGACCACTCCACTGATTACCCCCTTTAAAAGTGACAAAAAAGCACCGGGCAGCTTAAATGAAAATGTGCAGCTTTTTCACTCTCCCTCTCTTTCTTTCTCACGTTTTTACTCCCAGTAGCTGTGGGCAATGGCAGTTATATAGATAACCAAGTGCAGCTGAAGACACAGACCGCGGAACGGCCAAAAGGGCGCGAAAAAACATCTGCTACACTCGTGAATATTTCACGAGTATGAAAACGAGGGGCTGGGGCATAACACTAATGCATTTGGTTGTGGCAGAGCTCCGCGGTTTTTGGTTGAAACACCTACCGTGTTGACCAATTGGGCAAAAAAGGAGGGCCACCATTTTAGAATTCTATATTTTAGTCATTTCTATATGTAAAAACGAGTATTTTGGGAATATCTCTGACTTATGTCTTATCAAATTAGTCTCTCGTGTATAACGTGACCAGGCTGAATATGCTGAGCAGGTGGAAAATTTTTAAACAATGCTGAACTCTTATTAGCTATAATACTACTATAGTAGATTCAACACATCGGTCACCTCTAGGACTTTTCCAAAGGTAGGGGCATTGAATGAGAGGCATTGCCAGTGGGGAAAATTAAAATCTCATACTAAAAAACTATTGAAACAAGTTGGTCCGATAGCAGGACACTTATTCATGCTTAATGGCATTTAAGTCAATGTATTAGAGCTTTATGGCTACATTAACTCTCAAAACCATTCTGACGATTATTTGCTTAGTGGTATGGCAAGTTGAAAATGTTAGACTTTGAGAGCCCTTGTTTGGATACTAAGGAAGGGAACACAACATCTTTCAATTCTATGTGAAATGATGTCAACATGAAAGGCCCAGATTATAGTAGTTCGTTCAAGAAAACAGGTGAATCGGGCCACATGCATTTGTTTTCTGCCTCCTCTCCCCCAACTAATCGACGCTGTTCAAAACTTTCCTCCGGTAAACTCCATCGGTTTTGAAATTCGATAATAAAGGGATGATTTGGGGAATTATTTTAAGTGGAAGAACGAGGCCGGAGGCGCAAGTTCTTCCACGCAAAAATAATGGTTTGTCGCCAATTCGTCGTAAAGAGTTGTACCGGTCCAAAATCATCCCTCGTTATCTCATTCTTAAACAGCTTTATATTTAAGGTCATCGGTAACCAATTTGCGATAATTTCAGCTTGAATACAACAAGAAAGACTGCCACCACCCAGTGACAACATCGAACAACCCGTTGAATGGCAACATCATATGCAACGAGAAGCTAAACGTTGGCAGGCGGTTGAGCGAATGTAGCAAAACGCGTATGACTCGAGCCTTCAACCTTAAAAAATAAATCAATACGCAGAGCGTACTACTTGGGTTCAGTTGTCGAATTGAACTCGGGCATCAACCACTGAAATGCTTAACATTTTCACAGTGTTTAAAAACTACTATAAGACGCATGAGAATTGCTTGCAAATTGTTGGACTGTCCGTTCTTGAGGCATTTCTCAAAAATGGATCCTGATGTTCTACCACCCTTTCTTACAGTTCTCTGATTGGCTCATTAATGATATACAAGATATAACACCTGAGTAACATATCGAAATAGACCTTCCATATACCTACATGCACATTTATGTTTAAAAGGCGGACTCCGAGATTGCAAATTATTATTTTTTTGTGTAGAAGTTAAAACAAGTCATCTTGAAACTAAGATAGTCACCTAAAATGCTTAATTCCAAATTAGGAGATGGGATCGTTTTTTTTTCTTTGCTGGCAGTAAACTGATGTTATGACATTGTTGTTAAGCAGTTTTTGCATGTGGCATACAATGTACTGGTCTTGAAATGAAAGAGTGAAAACTCACTCTGTAAGTTGAGAGTTATGGTTTGTAAATATAAAATCGAATCTGAGTGGCTTGTAGCTCGAAAAAGAGCGAGAAAAAAGGCAACCCCGACACCTGCACTCGCGGTTAAAACAGAGCTCACTCTCTACCGAGTGGCTCAAAATGCCAATATTCTTCGGAGTAAAGCCCACTCTGAACTCTTACGCCGGATTTAGCCTCTACAAGAGGAGAAAATGCTCACTCTTATTCGGAGTGAACTAATACGCCGCAAATCGCATGATTATTCTCGAACAACTTGGCGGACGAGTTAAGTGAAGTGAGACCGTCAGCAAACGGGTGAACGAAGTTGTAATTAGTGAAGAAATCATGATATCTTCACGGGTGAGTATATGTATGTGTTGGTCAGTTTCATAGCATTACAGACCAAAGTGGGAGAAGCATTATGTATATACTGTATTATCATCGCAAAACGGTAGTCGGCGCCAGGCTCCCGGCCACGCTAGGCTTACACATGTACGAAACGCACCAATTCTGCAGCACGGGCATGCATACCCGTGATCATACACGTCATGCGTGCCACAATCATGCATTGTCTCCATGAATATGACAATGAGTGCGCCCACAATATTCATTCATGTCACGATGCTAAGAATTATGACCTACACTACAATATATCACCAATACATACAAAATTCACAAAGAAACACAACTCTATAAGAGTGACTAGTTCACTCTAAAAAATGGAGTTATCAGTTCACTCTTTCATTAGAGTTATTTTGTTCACTCTGTATTTTGAGTGGAGCCACTTTAAAAGATGCGTCACTCAGATGGCTCTTTTTTGGAGTGAGTTCACTCTTTTAGTAGAGTGGTTTTTTTCACTCTTTCGGTTTTAAGAGAGTAACAAATTTATCCGGGATTTCAAAATTTTATAAACAAAGTTGTTATTCCATAGGAAGGGACCTTCGATTTGAGCTTAGTAAGTTCACACGAGTTATAGTATATGGAAAGCATTAAAATATATGCAAAAAACACATGATTGTTTGAAAATGGAGGCCGCCCTCATCGGGAAATATTCCGAATCAGCTCTTTAAGGTTTTCTTACATGTCTCTTTATGGTTAGTACATCATACAACTAAAGATTAACAATGACCTTGGCTTTAGTGCTCAGGGTGTGGTTTATTGGGTAAGGAAAATAAGTCTAGCATCCAGGAGGTTACCGGTTCAAACCCCGTAGGTGGCTTGGGATTTTTGTAATCCTCTAACAAAGCACCGATCTCTATACAGAAAGATTTAAAACTTTGAAATATCCTGTCACCTACAGGCACCACAATGTAGCTTGTTTAATAATCAAAAAACAAAATCAGTTTTTACTCGGCAAAAAAAGGAGAAAAAAAAATTACCAGTCCATTGACACTTACCAGGGTCCACTTCACAGGTAGAGATCAAAAGATGACATAAATAGCAATAGTTATCGGTTTGGAGTGGCAAAATGCAAGGTTAAAGTTGGAGCGTAAGATTTTGCATTTTGAATGTAGCCTCCCCAGAATTTGAGTACCATTAAGTGTTATCGTTAACCTTTCGCGCTTACACGGAGTGGGAATTTTTTTTTTTGACCATATTCACTCCAAAACGTTCCAACAAAGATGGGATCTTCCAGACATAATCAACTTCTCACTGCAAATTAACATTGTATTCATCCCTCTCCCAAAATAAATCTTACGTGCTACCAAGATTTCTTAAATGGGTAATTTTAATCCAATTTGTAGAATTTGTTCACCAAATCTAAAGTTTGCCACTTGAAGATATATCTCAAGGTATGGTCTATCTGTATGTCTCTGCCATACTGCAAAGTCATCCCTTAAATTCTGACTCAGAGATTCAAAAATATTATTTTTTGTGTAATAATGAAAAATTAATCAACTAGAACTAAAGATAGTAACCTAAAATGCACAATCCGAATTTGAGATGAATCGATTTTTTGTTTTGTTGCAGTAAACATTTATGGGTAGTACAAACGTGCCATAGGTACTGTGTATAACTAGATTTCGCGGGGGGTCTCGGCTTTCGCGTCGCATATTCAAAGAAATAAGCTGTGGGCCGCCCCATGACCTTTGACCCTGGCACGTGACCTTTGATCTCATAAACATATGAGGGATTCGCTGGTGCCCTATGACAAAAGTTTGGTTCCAATGAACTTCAAGTTTTCAATTTAGATCAATTTTACATTTTTCGCCCATTTTTCACTTGACCTCACATGACCTTTGACCTTGCAACATGACTTTTGACCTCATCACCTATGAGGGATCCCATTGTGCACCATGACAGAAGTTTTGGTTCCAATTGAAGTTAAACTTATAAATTAAAAAAAGAAATCAATTAAAAAAAAAACTTAACAATTTTTTTGACACACACAAACACACCTACATAACACACGTACAACGGATTGCTAAGTGTCCTGCCAGCTATAGTCTCGCCCACAACAAAAATTCCGATCCGGAATTTTAATAACAAAGTTGTGATTTTTCTATATGAAGGAATTCGATTTTAGCTAGCATTTCACACAGTGATTAGTATATGGACAGTCATATGTACATGCAAGAAACACAATTTTTTTGGAATTGAGGGCGCCCTCCTCAGGCAAACTCTGAGTCGGCCCTTTAAAGTCACATCAGAAGTAAATGTCTGTGTTCTCAAATTGAATGAATTTGAATAAAAAATTTTTTGAATTTTTTAACCTAAATTAAATGTCCTACATGTACAGGCGTGCCTCTCTGTACATGGTACTGATGGCTACGTGTCCCCTCCAAACAACGAGGTGGACCAACAAGGATTCAAACCAGTGGAAAACCCTTTCTCCTCCACAGGCAATTATCTGGGGTCCGTTCGCCAAACCAGTCGCAATTTACGTGCAAACTATGTCACGCCTGAGTGGACCAACTTATATCCAAAGCACTGTGTAACTGGTATGGAAAGGTCTAATATGCAGGACATACGCATAGTTAGTATACGTCGAGTTACGTAGAGTTTCCCGCGAACAGACCCCTGGCCCTTATTGCAGTACAGGACAAAACTTAGTACATCATCAAAGAGCTATAGCATCTATTTTGTTTACCATCTTCTATTTCAGACGATGTTTCCTTTCTATATCTGTCTCTTAACAAAATACTACTATAAAATAAAAAATACTAGAGTCTACAAAAAAAAGTTCGTCTCACTCAGCTTCTTGTGTGCCTAAGTTTTTTTTAAGGTTTCCACATTTTTTTTTAACTGGTCAAGAAAAAAAGAACATTTTGGGCTGCAAACTGGCTGAAAAACGGTCATTTCGAAATGTTCAAAATGTGGATCAATGGTTTCACAACTCAAGAGTATACTGAAAATCTTTACATTTATGACAAGGTATTGTTAACCAAATAGGGGATTTTTGGAGTTAAATATGCACAAGTGGCTTTGCACAAATTGGAGTAAAACGCATTTCATTGAACCTTAATGAGCTGGTCACCAGCTTTGGATATCCCTCCTTCTCTTACATGCCTTGAGAAATTTCCAATAATTTGCCAATTGTATTTTTCATGAGGGGATTTGGAAATGATATATCGAATAACCCAAGCGCATATTTTTGCCACAACAGTATTTGCATTTCCCCTTCAAGCTCTCCCTTAACTAAATTCATTTGCATCAGATTTATCCCAAGTTGTCAAATTTTATTTTTTAAGCCATTATCTAAACCTAAATTGATATCTCTATTTCACATTGACCTTTAAAGGAAAACCAGTATCAAGATAACTTTACATAATATACGCCTATAAAAACAATTTCGAACACATATGGAGTGGTTTCATGGAAAACGGAATTATAATAACCATAAAACGAATTAAAAGCATTTTCTCTGACCATGCGCTATTTGAATTTCGCGCACTGTATATGGGATATGTATTTTGTTGTTATGCGATAAACGAAGGCACAGTAGCGTCATACACTTCACGCATGATGCTTTCATAATGTTTTTCCTATGGCATGTATACCTAAACGTGCCGGTCGTATCGCATACACGTTATAACACTAGCGCGATTTTTAAATTCACATGGTCAGACTATATGCTTTAATTCATTGTTTAGGGTTATATAATTCGTTTTTCTATGACACCACTCGATGTGTGGTCAATAATTATTTTATAGTGTATATTGTTTAATATTATTCGTTGTACGGTCTCCTTTAAACACTAATCCACGTCATTTTTAAGTTTTTTTTCTCCTTTCTGTCAAAAAATTTTAAAAGATAAATTTATTTTTGTAACGATAAATCCATTGACTGTCAGGTGAGGTTGCGCATGGCACGTAAGAATGTGTGTAGTGTGTTTGTGCTGCATGTGTGTATGTTTGCTGTGTATGTGCGATGTGCTACATGTTTTATGTGGGCTGTGTATGTGGTGTGTGTGTGGACGAAATCATGTTTTTTTCCCTAAGACCTGTCACAATTCCTTCTCTCAAATTGCCATTTTATTGTGAGATAACCAAACGAAAGGCGTAATTCAGTATACCCTTTGACCTTCATGATATATGATAGGTATAAATGGTATTATGACATTACACGCCCAACAAAAGTTTTTTTTTTTTTTTTTTTTTTTTTTTTAAGGTAATGAGTGTGTATTGTAATCGGTACATTCTCATTGTCTACCTTCTCACATTTGCTCCATAAGAACCAAGTTTTAGATCAATGGCATCCATGTTCATTTGAGGTCATTAGTGGAAAACAACTGAAATAATTCTTTAGGCACAGAAATGCGTCAACTTGCACAGATATGAACGGCCATTTACCAAGATGTTTCAAATTGATTTTTAGGGAGTAGGTTACTGAATGTACGGACAAATAATGTTACTGTGTCGGCAAGAAGTAATTTATTTACCCAAAAATTAAGGTATTTACTCAAGATGTTTGCAATGTTTTCAGGGAGTAGGTTACTGCGTGTAAGACAAGTCGATGTTACTATCTGCAAAATGTATTTAATTTCACAAAAATAAGGTATTTATCAAGATGTTCACAATGATTTTTATGGAGTAGGTTACTGCTTATAAGAAAAGTTAATGATGGTCTGTCTGCATGGATTTAATTTCATAAAAATAAGGTATATCTATGTCTGACTCAAAATAAGCCTTGTATTTGGTTAAAGGTCGTTGACCAGATCATGGTCCAACTTTTCATATCTTTTCTCCCTCACAAGGAAGAATATCACCAAAAACATTGGATTACAAAATCTTGAGCTACACCGGCCATTTGGGTAGTAGAAGCAAATATGATGTGTACTAAATTGGCCCATAGGACAGAGTTTGTTAATTAATGTGATCGACCACATTTGGAGACGTTTTTGTTCACAACATCCAATTCCAAAGGAAACATTTCTTGGGCCAAAAATTCAGTTCAAAACATGCTTAATACTGATGAAAGCTCTTATCTCTATCATTAAATTATTGTAACAGAAAGATAAAATATCCCATTCTTTCTAAATTCGCACTCATGAAATCAAAATAATGTTTCAATTTTTGTCACAAAAAGTGGACCTAAATAACACTAATGTATTTAACCATAATGCTTTGCATCTTGTGTTATTTTAAGCTCTACTTACACACTAAAGGTCATTATGCCTATTCATGAGTGCCTAAATGATAGTGATTAATGCTCTTTTCATCAAAAATATTACCAAAACACCAGGTAGACCCAAAATTAAGCATAGCAAAAGTAGCTGATGAGATTAACCAAAAAAGATCAAAGTATTTTGATCATAGTTAATCGAAATGCATCCTACAATAGCTATCTCTCTGAGTTTCTCAAAAACTAGAGAAACTCCTGTTGTTTTCCAACATTCTATTTCAAATCGGATTGTTATGGAATTTGTTTTAAAGTTAGCAAAAACTTACAAGCCTCTGTACGCTTTCTTTGCAAACCCACAAAGAGGGAACTATTGCTTGCCTAAAACAATTATGTTCCATGAAGACAAGAAATGGCTGGTTTTACCTGCTCTTCCAAAACCGATAGGCCTAGGATAACCGAACACAGGATTGCGTAACTCTATCACCCCCTCTTACCAATTTGATGATTAAAGTGTGTGTGGGGGGGGAGGGTTGTTGATAGGGTCAACAAAAAAAGTTGACTCATCTTTGTATCGAAAAGCAAAAAGACAAAACAATCTCATAATGTGACTCAAGTGACCCTTTAATGACCCTTGTCAGGACTAAAAACAAGTGTTTATTACACATGTTAAAGGTTTGACACACACAGAATACGCAACCATAAGGTCTCTTCTCACAGATAACCTATACTGGTAATTGTCCAAATGCCTGATTTGTGCTGGCACTGAAATGCATAAATAAATTATCATTACTCTTCTGGTCTGCATCAAGAATAATATCAGTAAATAATCATTACACATGCTTGTGAAAGAATTACCTATTTTTTAATTTAAAATTCTGGATCCAAAATTTTATAACCAAGTTGTGATTTTCTACATAATTTGAGCTATGCTATATCACACACTCGCACATTAGTATATGGACAAGCATCCTTTACTTGAAAAAAATGGATTTATTTGAAACTTGGAAGGTGCATGGCATTCTGAAGAAATCTCCGAGTCAGCCTTGTAAAACACCCTATCAAAACCTTCCTTAGCCCTAACACGGCCGAGAGGCATTCAAAGCCAACGAAAACGTGGTACCGGTCGGAAAATGCGTTTCGTTGCATCTGGGCCGTCAACAACTATTTTTGGTCGCGCAAATGACTCTCATTGCGTTTCATTGAATTTGGGACGTCTTCCCGGAGAATGACGCGATGCGTTTCGTTGCATCTGGGCCGTCTTCCCGGAGAATGACGCGATGCGTTTCGTTGCATCTGGGCCGTCTTCCGGGAAAATGACGCGATGTGTTTCGTTGCATCTGGGCCGTTATTGACTTTACGCTACTAATTCCTGTGCCGGGAAAAACGGCCGAGATGCAATGAAACGCAAGCTTTGGCTCTCGTTGCTTCTGGGCCGTTAAAAATAAAAATAGATTGCCTTTCGTTGCATTTGGGCCGTCGGCCGGCAAAACGACCCAGTCCGGGTTAGGGTTAATAGAAACTGGCCTCTCAAACTACGGGAATAAACATCATTTTGATAACAAAACAGCTATAAATAGGAGAGGAGGAGAAGGTGCCATTTTTCATTACAACATACTGTAGCTTCAATTAATTTACCCACACAGTAGACAACAATGCATTCCCATCATGCTTTGCTCCAGTGCTTCCAACCATTTTTTTCCAATTTATTTGCAATAAAGTATCTTTTGTATAGCAATAACAGTATACATGGATTAAAGGGGCTTGTAGTTATCTGGTGGTGATCGTAACCTGCTATATGTTGTCAGCGGAAAACAAAAATAAATCTATGCTGAAGATTCTAACCGATTCTAATATTCCACTTTGAGTATTTGTGAATAAGTAGGTTTCCCCAAAGACCAATGTGTTAATTTCCAGATCTGGATGTTTAAAGGTGCTTGTTATGAATGTAAGTCTATGCATGTTTTCTACTCGATATGAGAGTCTGGCACTTGCATATGCTCACCACCAAGTTTGGTAGAAAACTAACTTGTGGTTTGAATGAAAGAAACAATAATGGACATTGCAATGCCCTTTTCACTATTGTGGTCTATTGATGGTTAACCATTTAAAGACACTATCAGTGATTCATCCGAAAGAGTCAAAACATTTGAAATTTGCAGCAATAGCTTAATAGTAAAGGATAAGCCTGTAGAATTCTCATAAGTTACTTTTTCCAACTTAAGAATTGACAGAAAAGGAAGAAAACAGCAGTGTTAAAAATATGAATCTCCATTCAATTACCTGTTGTAGTAAGTGTCCGAACGGACACTAATGACTAAAATATCCGATTTTGTCCTTATTAGGTTGCTTCTGGTCCTATCATTTATAGGGTATGTTAGGTTACCTATAATTGTTACAGACATGCAAAAATCTGATTTTTTATAATTGTTTCGATTTCTTGATTTAGCAAATCACTGATAGTGCCTTTAAACAGCATTTGTTGTCTCTATCTTTGGAAGAAACTGGATTTGAAGGCTAAAATTGTTTGAGAACAAGACAATAAAACAACTAAACAAGTAAATAAAAGATCTTTGCTATGTCATTGAAAAAGCTTAGAATAGTAGCATGTATTAATTTAAGACTAAAAAATCCATCTAACCAACCATAATATTTTTTCCTCTGTTATGGCCAAAAAAAAAAAACAGCATTTTTTGCAGGCCTAATCCAAAATGGCAATATTTATATATCTTTTCTTTTTATGTTTCATTGTTGTATTCCTATGTCATATAGCACACAAAATGCCTATATTTCAGCCCGGAGTTCCAACAAAATAGATGTCACTCAAAAATTTCATTTACATCCCCAGATAGGACTTACAACAGGTTTAGGATCCAGTTCTTTTCCCACCTTGTATCTCTTAACATTTTAATTTAAAAAAAACAAACAAAACAAACAATTAGCACAATAGTACCATATTTTTTCTGGTATCAATTTAATACCAAAAACTCCACAGAGATCCTAATGTGACATGCTCATGAAGTGTAACAATACCTGGTTCCATGCATGATTTAGCTCAATTTGATTCTGCAAAGCCCCATGGGAATACTTAATTCTCTCCTGTGTAATTTACCTAGAGGTTTCTCCTTGGACATGTTGACCCGCGGTCTGACGATTGGCAGACTGCTCCGGTAGCGCGTCCCTCGCTTGAACCCCGTTGATAGAGTGTCCGTCTCTGACATAGTCCCTGTTTCTGTTCTCGTCAGGGACCATTCGTTACCGGTGGTGAATTTGTCTGCACGTAAGGAAAAAGAACAGGAAACGGCGAATGAGAAGATAACACAGCTCACACTAGGATATGTCATTTCATTGCACATTTTTTTATTGAATGTTGGTGCTAGTGATTAAATGTACCCTTCTCCGTAATCCGCTTCGCGTCGAAAATTTCTCAAACATGATAACACACGTTCCAAATGCAAATAGAATGAGTTATATGTACCTGTATTGTTACCGACCAAGTGTAATAAGCCTCTGTAAGCTTCCGATCTTAGACAAACTCCCAACAATTTCATTAATTTTTTCATGGCCTCCAGACAAAGCTTAGAGTGTGGTATCTAGTTCAGTGTCTGCCAGTTGGGAATCCCATTAATATAATTAACACCCAGCGAGCTAACGAATAGGTTCCTAAAACTGCCAGGCAGCTCTATCTTAACAGGATACTTACATTCTTGTTCTAATAGATGAACAGGCAAATTTGGGGTGAAGATTCACAGAAATTTTGATATTGGGGAGGCGCTTTGGTTAGGGCAGACCTTGCATAATTGTTGCTTTCTGTAACATTCATGGTTAGGGTATGGAAAGGTTATTGTGAGGGAAAGGCAAAGTAATGGGTTATATATTACTATATGTCCATTACTAAAGAGATGGTTCGGGTATTGTTAGGATGAAATAAGCATATAGTTAAAGATTATGGCGACAGTTCTGATGGTAAGGGGGTGGGGGGGGGTGTGGGGTCGAGTTGGTTAAGGGTTTGCTATATGCAGGGCTAGGATTGTAGTCAGGCTATAATTGAGGATGCATATGCTGGGATACGTGATAGTTAGGTGGTGTTTAAAGGGTTAATGTGACACATATAGCAAATGATTATGGATTTAGAGCCATGTAAAAATGATGACAGTGGGGCAAGTTGTGAATAATGGATAACGATTTGGAAGGGTATACGCAATGCCTTATGGGCTATTGTTGGGTATGATGATAAATTGTTAGGGTGATGTTTGCTTGGTTTTGGAACACCAGGGGGGCAGTGGTTAGGTATGATTAAGCATAAGTTATATATTGCAATTGTCAAAGTTATGAATCCTGGACAGTTGGGTCAAGGTCAGATGTTTGAAAGGTTATTGTAGAATAATGACTTGATGTTGCATGTAATTTGTAGTAAGTTAAAGTTTCAACGATATGATTTAAAGTCCTCAATATTTTCTGTGAGATGTTAGTGGTTTCATAATAATAATGCACTCGTAGATGATTCTCTGCCTTTCCTTGCTATCAGATAACTTAAAAAAAGAAACAAAAGTGATTTGTATATGATGGTTAGATTTTTACTAGAAACCATAGGCTGAATTTCGTCATTTGCTCCTATAGGAAACTTAAAAATATTCAATAATTTTGTTACCAAATAAACATTTCTCAGCTTAATCCTTTGAGATGGATGTATTTGTGATAGTGAGTCTTTACAGTACAAATCGTAATTTTTTGCATTTTTTTTAGGATTTTCCCCCCTTTGGTTTCCATTGTCTCAGTACACCCGGGTGCCCACCAGGTCATGTTAGCATCTGGGGAGAACGTGGCCTAGTGGTTTCAGGGTGTTGTTTTGCCTGTGGCACGAAATTACCAAAGTTCCGTGTTCAATCCCCCTGTGTGGACACTTGCTTGGATTTATCCGGGTACTCCACTCTGGATTTAATCTGTATATTAATCACTATGTGATTAGAGCAGAATACCCGCTCTCCTCCACACGTTCACCGTGTACTTGGGGCAAATGCAATCATTAAAGAATCCTGTCCTTCGGAGGCGACGTATAAGACACACCTTAGTCCAAGTGTACTGAGGAGATTGCAACTGTACATGTACACGCAGCCAGTTTGGATAAGAGGTGGGGTGACAACGCACACTGGTCCCATCCGCCCCCATCCGCAAATTGGCCATGTTAGGAGTGT
Source organism: Ophioderma brevispina (assembly GCA_023653785.1). NCBI lineage: Eukaryota > Metazoa > Echinodermata > Ophiuroidea > Amphilepidida > Ophiodermatidae > Ophioderma > Ophioderma brevispina. The sequence continues at coordinate 36,242 of JAMKCH010045649.1, read as the reverse complement.
CAGTATCATGGATACACGAATCCCGGGACCACTTTTTTTCAGCTGAATAAATCTTGACACCACAAATGCTTTCGGATATGCCATAGAAAGAAAGACCCCCCCCCCCACCCAAAAAACACTGACCTAAGACAAATTAGTAATTTTGAGATAGAAAATTGCCCAGCAGGGTACCCATCATGATATTTGTCAACTAATTTTGTATCACAGTGATAAAATTTTGATTCAATTTGTCTCCAAATTGTGTCCAAAAATTTGGCATTTTTTTGTTCTTTCCAAATATTTAATTTGACGCCCCCTGAATAATTCTATTTTTTTAGAGTGTAAGCTTGTTTGGACCATTTGAAAGCATTTTCAATGCTGATTTCAAAAATGAAAATACATATTTTGAAAACTTTTTTTTCTAATAATAAAAACTATTTTAATCCATCATTATTTTACGCGAAGACCTCAGGGTTTAACATATCTTTCTTCTTTTGTTACACATTATTTCTGTATTTTTTCTGTATGGAATTGATAGCACTAGTGTTGTTTGAATATAAATCATAATATTAAGTTGTTAAAACAGGCACCTCAATACATGGGATTTTTTTTCCAATGCCTGGATGACTCTTCTATGCTGGTTCACAATACAGAATTTTTTGCATTTTCTATACCTATTTTTTATAATAGGCAATTAATCCCTCATACCCACAGAACCACTTTAACATGCCACCTACATCATCTGACTTTGTCTCATAGAATGAGACTAAATCTTCATAGTGACATCAGAATGCACTGTAATAGTATATGCATATTTTACAATAAGCAAACTTCAATTATTGCAAAATAAATGGTCCGCTAATTCCCTCAGTGGTTAAGGTTTCATAATTCACTGAGGATTTGGGACCACAAGAACAATTGGAAACATTTTCTCATTCCCCTTTGACAGGTTAAAGGTGCACTTTGTGAATCGACGAAATGTAATATTTTATTATTTGATGTGATTTTGGAAAACCCGCCACATGTCGCACAGGAACGTTTGAAAAATAAAGAAATAGGCTTAAAATCTGTTATATTGTACGTTAATTTTTTAAAATATTATTCTAAGCACTCGGAGAACTGGCGAGCACAGAATTAAATAAGACTAAAAATACACTTTCTCGAACCCGGAGCCTCTCCCGCATTCTAGGCGTGAGAAATACCACGGGGCCATAACAGAAGACTGTGGTGATGTGGATACCAGTGAACGCGCACTAATGTATTTCAAGTCCTTTATTCAAGAGTTTCAACGGCCGTAATATATTTTTTATATTATAAATGGGAGGGCCTTATAATATTATTCTAGTCAGAATCTATACGACGCGAAGCTCAATTCAATGCACACCGCTAGGAATCCAGTAATGAGAAACAACCCGAGAAATAAATTGTACTATTATATATACAAAGCTTTCGAGTCCCACGTTCATACTACTAAAATCCCATACCAACCTACACTTGCAAACAACCCAAGTTGTTTAAAAGTTTTAACAAGTTGTTTGGCGGTGACTGAACAACAGTCTTCAGTTCACCCCGTAAACAACTTGTTTGAACTAAAACACTGTTTAAACTTTTAAAACACATTTTGCTCTGTGTAAGGGAACATTTTGACCAAAAATTAAAAAAAGCAAAAAATAAACAAAATGATCATTATCACAAAATTCTAACTCGAAAATTCTCCCAATTAACTTCAGATCCAAAAATCAAATCTGTTATAGACAAAAATAATACCTAATTTTGCAATTGTTAACCCTATATGCGTACTCCTTCATTTTAAGTCTAATTAATCCCTGCTTCAAGTTTCAGCCATTATTTGACTTTCAAGCAAGTGGTGGGACTATACCAGAACAATTACAGTATTTTGGCTAAGAGAGTGCAAGGAGTTGTCAAGTTTGCCACAGGCCTGTACGTGGGCGAAGGGGGTCACACCCCTCAATAGTCCACAAATGGGCCAAAGGTCACTTTCTGCTAATTTTCTCATAAAAAGGTAAAAAAAATTAGAGAAATTTTGACAAGAAAGTCCACTTTTTGGTGATGAGATGTTTGAAAGTTCAAAAAGTCCCAAAAGGACCATTTTTTTTTTGGGGGGGGGGGGTTAGGTCCACTTTCCCAAAGTCCTGCACACCCCATAAATAAATCCTGTGTCTGGCCCTGTTGTGACCCTATTACCATTGCCACTAATCCTGTTACATATTAAGCCGTGGACTAGCATGTGTCGGTCAGCAGCTAGACCCCACCATTTTTTAGGTTACTAACTATAACCAACTGCAGCACATATTCACATATTAACAGGTTGTGACTATGTAACAGGCAATTGGGAAATTTAAAACATTCTCCCGGAAGGGACAATGTGTTCTTATAGTTTATTTGACCAATTTTGTCTGAACTATAGGGTGACAAGAGACATTTAAATCTGTAGCTGCTGATAAAAGCTCTGATTATGCGATAAATCCGAGGAAAATGCAACTGGAATGCTAATCAACGCCAACCTTCTACTTGCGGGCAAAAAAAAAGAGCCAAGCTCCGACTCGACTTACCAATTCTAAAGCTATCTCTCCCTAAAATCATTATAGGCACCAGCATGTCCCCTTAAACCAAGTGGAATTCCTCGGCAGTATAATGTCTCCATACAGACAGAGACTAGTCTTTAGCCCGATAGAACTATATCTAGTTTGACGTCAGAAAGCAAATGTAAATCTAACCTCACACAAGTACTTTTTTCCCTGAAGCCTCCCGGCTATCTGACTGCTCCGTTACTTAAACTGTGTAATTGCAAAATTTACACTGGATTTCATTTGGACCTGTGATATTCACGGATGTTCCCGACTGGCCAAAAAGAGAGCGAGGGAGAGAATCTGTAGAAATATGTCGACTTATTATACATGTAGAGTTGATTTAAAGGTGGTTGTTCCGATTTATGTGTATTGTGTTCTCTACTTGATATGAGAGCCTGGCACTTGTACATACACCCCATTGAGTACCGTGGGAAACAAACTTTCGGTTTTTGATGGCAGATGCAATAATGCATGTTGCAAAGCCCTATTCAATACTGTGTTGAGATTATGAAACCATTAGGTTTCTTTGTAATGTACTCAAACTACATCAAAGTGGCATATCTTTTTTACATGTAGAAGTTGATTTTTCATTGATTAATTAAGCAATTTCCTTGTCTTATCATTGAATAATTTATACAGTCAGAAAAATCTTGTTTCCTTTGAATGAAAAACAATTCTAAAGAGACAAGGACATTTCCAGAATGAAGCGCCCATTTTTTTTAACCCAGGTTTTTTTTTGCCATATTTGGAATGCTTACCAATGCATTAGATCACACCTGAATTGAAAAAGCTTAATACGTCGTCATTATGTAATAAGATTGTTAATTCAGCATTTTTAATTCATGATAATAAATCATTTTCTGTCATGCACGACTAAAAATCAAAGCCTGCTCTTCTAAGGTGGCGATTACAATAGCAGGCAAGTTCAAAAATGTGTTTTTGGTTTTCATTTTTACTTGTTTGTCCAAGAAATCTTCGAAACATTCTTGGTAGGTGTTCTACAACAGATCAAGTGCAAATAGAGATAAATTCATATCCTCAAAAAATCTCCTCCTGTCCCTTTAATATCAGTAAACTCAGTTCAAAAGCCACTCTGAAAACACATTTTGTGACAAACAATTGTTCGAATAACCCCCAGTTAGCTTAGAGTAGAGATACATATGGCATAAAATATACATTAGCTTTTAAGTTTTTTTGCATACAATAGGTTGCCTTATTATTTGTTATTTCTAAATCTGCCTACACACGTGCCCGAGTCAATTGTCATAGCAAAATTCCACTTGACACTGCCGTCTTTAATGCTCCCTGTCTCTAGGGTATATAGTTCAATGATCGTAGTGTGTCAATGTACTTATATATAATTTACCTTTCTGGGTATGATTAGAATGCCACATCAAAAGGGAAGGGGTTGGGGAAAGGGGGGGTAAGTATGGTATGTTCAATTGGGATAGGGAATGTGGTTTGGGTTAATAGGAAGAAAGGAATATCAAGGGTTTGCAGCTGGCAAAAGGCCCCATCGCAATTGCTCTGCCACTTTGTCATGTGTTCTTATTTAAAAGTATACCTGTCAAATCTAACACTGCAGATATTGCAGATGGGACCTTTTGCCCTCCCCTCCGCCGATATAAATATAAACCTTGTCTACCACTTACTCATCACCAGAAGTCAGTTCATTTTTCCCCTAAAACTAAAAGTGAAATTTAAGGCCAGGAAAATGTTTGATGTTAACAAGCATCTCCAAATGTGGTCCACTGCATATTCTTACCATGTGCGTTTATGAGCCAATGTAGGTAGACATTTTTGGATTAGGCCTTACTATCTTAACGGGATGGATGATTTAACTTAAACTTTGTACTTGGATGTTTTTGGTGATATGCTTCCATGTGAGTGAGAAAACAATTTATGATATACCAGCACAGCTGTTTGACGCCACACATTACAAATTGTTTCTTTTATTTCAGCACAACTTTAAGACGTACGGGACGCAAGAGCTATTACCTTGCACAAATCAGAAACATCCCATTGTGGAATCTTGCCAATTAGAGAAGGACCAGAATATCATAGGGGCCTTATTTAAGGAATTCGTTTTACCTCCCACTACAGAAAAGGTTGACACCTTTGGTAGTTTGTATGACCCCCTCTACATCATGCTAGGAGGTAGTACCTCAAATTGTGGTATCACTTTTTCAATTAGGGGCCAATTTAAGTTTACACAGGGGTAAAACTTTTAAAATGCCCAAATCATGTTGAAATGTATGCCATATTGTCCATCTAATCATAAGGATTCCAAAAATGTAGTTTGTACCACCTACGACCATTGGTTTTGGAGATATAAGGTAAAATGGCTAAAATGGTAAAAAGGTCAATTTCAATTTGTACAGGGGTCAACATTAAAAGTTAATCTGATTATGTTTGAAATACTTGCAAGTTATGGCCTGAGGGAAGAGGACTTCTAAATAGGTATAGTTTGTATTATGTTAACTGCTTACTTATGGAGATAAGGGTCAAAGAAGGTCAACACCATTGGGTATGTTGACCTATGACTATTTTGTCCCATAACCTGGAACTATGCATGCAGAGAGTACAAACTATCCTTTATTTAGCTCAGTAAGCTAGAGAACAACTTCTATATTTTCAACAAAATTGGAGAAACTTCTGGATTTAACCCCTGTACAAATAGAAATTGACCTTTTCACCATTTAGCAATTTTTACAATAACTCCAAAACATGGTCATAGATGGTACAACTATACATTTTGGAAATCATGAGATAGAGGACAATATGACAACCATGTGAGCTGATGAAGCATTTTAAAGTTTGACCCCTGTGTAAACTTAAATTGGCTTCCTATTGAAAAAGTGACACCACAATTTTAAGAGTACTACCTACCTAGCGTTGATATAGAGGGGGTTCCATAATAACTACCAAAGGTTGTCAAACCTTTTCTGCAGTGAGGGGGTAAATGATGATGTTTGACCTGGTCCTAGCTCCAACCAAATACAAAACCAAATATAGGCCGCAAAGGTCATGATTTTTATTTTGATAGCTGCCGGGGTTATACGCACCCCTCTATATGCCGGGCATTTTGATTACTGCAGCCCTGTCTGGTCAAACTGCACTAATGACCTTTTAAATTCACTTCAAATTCTTCATAATAGATTAGCACGTATATCTCAGCTACATCAGAACTCCTGTTTAAAGATATGATGAGTAACTCTGACCAAATTATGAAGGGATATAATCAATGTTAATGTCATTTTCAAATGTGTTAAGTAGAGACACCCCTGATTAAAATGCATTTTTTGGCAATTTTTGGGGATGTTTTGTTTAACAGAAATGTATTTCTTACTTGCTTTTGCTTTTACCCCCTTCAAATACACATGTGTTCCAAAGTTACAACAATAATTCGAAAGTGATTCGAAACACTGAGAACTTTTTATGAAATTTGTATACTTTTATATGTATTATTTCTTATGTATTTTATTGTTTCTCATCTCAATTTTTAATAAAATCAATCTTAAAATTAATTTGAACATATTTTAGCTAGTTTTTTTGTTTAATTAGCATTATATTCTTTTGGTGAATATGTGTACCTTTCCAATGCATTTAACACATTTTAATTTACATGTAAATTTTTATTGTAATTTTCACAAAGTTATAATTATGAATGTTTCTTTTGCCGTTTTCTGCATTTCTCATTGGTAACAAAGTGTAATTTTGATTCAGAATCATTTTTTGTTTATTTCGATTAAACGCCATTTTGCAAGTGTTCACAGGTTATCCTCCTCCTTGTCCTGACACTTTTCTGATTTTTTTATATCACTTTCGATTTTTGAGCTCGCATTTTTGGCATGATTAATGAGCTGAAAATTTGCTGTTTTCATTTTTTGATTATTTCTCAATCACTGTGCAACATATAGGCCTACAAAAACCAAGGTGTCTGACAAGCGAATGGTGCTAACACCACCTTGTCAAATTTGGTGTCATATAGGTGCATGGTTTTATCATGAACTGCATCACAAATATGTTCAAATGACCGCCAATTGTCATCCATATTGAATACCTATTTTGCATAATCTATGCAAAAATGGGAAAATTGCATATAACTTTTTATGCTTAATCATACATGAAAGAAATTAGCCAACAAGTATTGAGAAAATATTTAATAAGTGCTCTTTACCTTAAGTCTTGCCCAGCAACCTTTTCTTTCCCCCTTCACTTTCATGCACTCAGATCATTCTAAGGGTCCCAGAAGTCACACCCCCAACTCTTTGGTATGAACCCATCTTGGAACTTAGATCAGGTCAAACCTACTTTCCTATGAGAGCAACCAAAATATGGAACCGTCTTCGCATCTCCGCTGTGACTATATACATGAGTTTCATCAGTTAAAGCATCAACATTGTAAATCCTAATAAGTATATTGTGTATATTTTGCTCTGCTTTCTGTATCTTTTGTATTTCATTTAGATTGATATTCACACTGTATTATTATTATTCCTATGTATTTTTTGCGCCATTCAATTTCTATAGTACTTATGTTTAACCAGTACCTGTACATTCTTAATTGGCTGGGCCTCCTTGGAAACTCAGTGCTTTGTTCACTGGGTAGGTGTCTACCCTGCCTAAAGAAGCTTAAATAAAATAAAATAAATTAAAAAAACATAGAAGATGTGGAAAACTAGATTTTTAAAGAAAAATATATTTGCCCGCAATGAATTTCATAACATTTACAGAGGATTTAGTTATGGTTTAAATTAATCCAAATCGTTGTTCAAACTGTCACTGTTGATATTTTTGTTTTATTCTGGCTTTTGCACAGCTTGTCGACAATGAGTGTGTTACCTTACCTATATATCCCTTAAATCCCATTGCACCTGCAATCCTCAAAAAAATGTTGGGTCAACTTTGACCGATTTAATGAAATGTGACCCCCTCTCCCCCCATTCAATGTTAAGCACGAGTCCTGTTGTCAACAGCTTTGCCAGGTCCCCAACATTGACTTGATGGGGGGGGGGGGTGGGAGATATGTTAAAGGAAAGACCTCTACTTTCCACTGAAACAATGCTTGCCCGAAGTTCAACTCCGTTGAAACATGGAGATTGTTGAAACACATTGGAAAAACAGTGCACAACTATTTTTTTCAATGATTGTGGTATTTTGAAGTTTGGGGACACACAATATATTGTCTGTAGAATGGGTCCTGTGTATTTTTAACCTTAATAATGCTATGTTTGTGCTGTCAAACCACATGGCACACACCTTAATAACCAAACCCCTCTTGCCATGATTCTGCAAAATTCTTCACGCAGAAAATTGTCAATAGTTCGCGAAGTGCTGCCAAAGAGGTGACCAACTTGATGCCGCCGCCGCCGCCACTACAACATTTAATGTAGACGTTCAACTGCAGGCTCAGATTTTTGTTACTGTGACTGAGATAAAATCGAATATTATTTCAGCATGTCCCATAAGTCTTGCAGACTTGATCCCATACACAACGGGTTTATTCAGAATCTTGACATGTTTCTTCCAATCATAACTCGTATTGTTAATTTGTCCTTTTATCAACTGGAAGTATTTCCTGATTCTTTTAAGAAGCATTTAACTCCAATTATAAAAGCCCTCGCTTGGTCCAGACTACTCAAAATTATAGACCTGTTCCCTCTTCCGTTTGTATCAAGATAATTGAGAAAGTTGTCGCATCACTATCACATCTCCCATGCAAGAAAACCATCTGGATGAGTCACTGCAGTCTGCATTATAAAGCAGAAATAGTACCGAAACTGCTCTCATGAAAGTTAAAGATGACATAATGCACGCTATTGGCTGTCGTAATGGGTGTTCTGTCTTATGACTTAGTGCCGTCTGATACTGTTGATCATGATGTCTACATCTCGACTTGACAACTGCAGCGGAATTAAGGGTACATCTCTCAAAATGGTTTGCGCTCTATCTTCCAAAACAGGGATTCAACGTGTATGCATAAATAACACCTTCTCGGCGACACAAACTGAATTTCAGGTACCTCAGGGCTCAGTGGTTGGTCCTTTCAGATTTCCCATTTTACTACCTTGCCTGTTGGTGACATGTATTCCAAACATGGACCTCCTCATTTTTCATGGTATGCTACGATACCAAATTTTATACTCCTTCGATCCAAAAGATCCTGTCTCTATAAAAATGCACTGGCAAGAAATATCTGCATCGGCATGCATTGATGAATTGAAGATGTGGATGACAAGGACATGTTAAAGTTAAATGATGAAAAGACTGAATTTTTTCATTGCCACTTTCCCACATTTTTTTCCCACCATGCCCACCTTTAATCTCCGAGTCTGGCAATTCCTACAATCAAACCATCACAGAGTGTTCGAAATCTTGGATTATTTTTGACCCGGAATGTTAATGAAAAAACAAATCAATACTATTCTTCGCTCTACAAATTTTTCATCTGCAACATTTCTCGCTAACGAATTTCTTGACACATAATCATCTCATCATGTTTGCCATATCTTTAGTTTTGTCAATACTTGATTATGGAAATGCTCTACTTTATGGCTCTAGGAATGTGATCTTGACCGCCTTTCAAGCGACTACAAAACCGTCTGCCAGATGTTTGTAGAGCTTCAGATTAGAGCCCCTCTTCTTTCCTCTTCTTAATCACTTCACTGGTTGCCAGCAACACAAAGAATTGACCTCTCAATTGATAGTACACTTATACAGCGAGCACTTGGAAAGTGCTCCAGTTTTATCTGAACACTACTGTTACTTTACAACCGGCGTTCTGTCTGAGATCTAACTCTGATAGCACAAGATTATATGTTCCTTCTTCTCGAATAAGCCAGGCGAAAAGCGATTTCTCTATTGCTTACCTAATTATGGAACAATTTACCTTATAATGTTAAACATCTGTTTCGTTGCCCAGCTTTTAGAAAACCCTAAGACGCATTATTTACTGATTTTTGCTGTATTCCGTTGTCATATTTGTTGTGTTTAATATGAATGCGCTTTGATCTAGATGTAATTTCGCTATATAAACCCTATTTAGTCTGTATGTAGGTATAAAAAAAATATGCATGAAAGTTTCCAGATGAATGCTAATCAATAAATCGGATACTTCAGTCATTACAGTCATTACCTTTTTGCATTATGTATAGCCATGCATACTTCATTCCTCTGCCTTCTTGACAAAATCGACTATCTCTCTGTTTACCAGACAACTCTCTTTTGTAATGGATGTTTCCAAACAAAAATACCTTCTGAGCATGTCATCCCCTGCTGCACGATATAGGATTGCTGTTCTTCTTTTTAAACAATCCCGAGGTGGAGAAGTTGTATTCAGGTGGATATGATGCGTCGTGAACATGGACTTCGCGAAATGCACCTAACAAGTACTTTCCCCGACTAAAAAACATACCCTAAACAAGTTTTTTTTTTTTTTTTTTTTTTTTTTTTTTTTTTTTTTTTAATTTTAAAATCCATGCAAAAACAAGTATCAATGCATTTTGGTTTGATAATATAGCCTATTATCTGGCTTTGCTCTTGTTTCTTTACTTCAAATTACAAGACGTTGATGATTTTGATCTCGCGTACTCACATTTCAGGGTTACAAAAAACATACCTTTTTTATATGTTGCTGTTTTTGACACCCACATCAATGTACGTGCATACATCGCCTGTTGGAAAAAAGACCCCTTTAGTGTTTTCGTTTACACATCCACCCTTTGAATACAAGTGCCCCACCCCCTTTAATCTTGCCATTGTTATTACATTATCAAACGGACCCCAGATTATACTACAAATCCAAAAATTTTAATGGGGGGGGCCAAAACCAACTGTTGGCCCAGATCCATGGGATGCTGGATCAAACACCAAATACTATCCTCATTAATGAACACGAGGGCGTCCGGGAAGTGTGGTATTCTGTGCACAGACGACAAAAGATATTACCTATTAGTACTGCACGAGAGATTAGTTATCATCGTCATAGCGCATCGCATGCAAATGAACAAATCGCAATATCTCCGGAATAGGAAGGGGTTCTCTTGAGATTTTTGCATAGAGGTTGCCGTTACTATGTTTTGTTTTCAATATGTATCGTAATTGGGGTCTGAACCTATACGAACCTAGCGAGAAATGAACTTTTTGTCGGTACTTCGGTGCTCGCAACGACAGAAAAGTGTACACGCAATCTCTACGGGCCGCATCCCTTTTCCCACAATGCCTTTCGGTATTATTTCAGTCTTGAGTCTTTTCAAACGCTGGTTTCAATTACGCTTTCAATTTTAGCAAAAACAGGATTAATTACTTACCGACCGCCGTACCGTTTAGGAACTATAATGTTAAAGTGATGGATCTTTCATGGTTGGACTAGTTGGGTACCAGTAGATTGGAAGTTTTACTCCTTGGGTTGTAAGATCTGGCACCAATGAAATGAATGCGATCACAGCCGCTGCAAGTCATTTATATGGACAAAAACCAAACAAACAAACATTGTCACTCAGCAACCAGGCTTGGATTAGCTATTTCACTACCTTTACATACTGTGCATATTTACTAATTCATTTCCGGCAATTTGTTCTCTCAAAAATCTATAGTTCCACAGATCTTTATCAGAATGGGGCACATAGAGGGCACTCTAAATAAATATTATATTTGTATTGCTTTGGGCAAGATTTAAAATGGATTTTTAAATTTTTATGGGTGGAATAGCTCTTGCCATACTTCCCTACTTCTTGTTCCCCCACTTAAAACTTTGTTATAAAAAATAAAGAGGAAATTTGAAGGTTCAAACACTGTATTAATGAAACAAAGTTGACGTCTCAAAGACCCAATGGCAGTTTCCATGTTTGAACTAAGTTACTCATTTCTCCCCTGTACTTCACCCAAAAGGCATTGGCAGTTAAAAAAGGAAGTGTTATGAAGGAACATTTTTTACAGTCTAAAATATTCTCAAGGGCCAATATTGTTATAAGAGTTTGTAAGTTAAAATCTTTTTGAAGAAGGAAATATTTTCCAGCTAAAATTGCTATGAAGTGTGTCAATATTTTGCGGCTAAATTGAAAAGATTGCAGGCTTAAATTGTATAAAGATATTCTAAGTAAAATGTTATAAGAAAAGATTTTACAGGCTAAAACTGCCCTTGAAAAATGCGAACCAGGTGTCATGTCCCAGAACATCACAATCAATATATTTTTGCAACCCCCAAACCCACCTACAAATGACAAAGCTCAAAATGCAGTAATTAAAACCATATTTGGAGACATTTAAAAGGGAAAAATACAAAATTGTATCAGTTTCAGGTAGAATGCAACACGAATGACTGATTGCTTCTGGCTCAACATTTTGAAAGCATGAAAAAAAATCATAAATCCAAACATTTCAAATTGTATTTTTGGATGCAAATAAATGCTGACATCGGAGGTTTTTACAAGTGTTTTTCATGCTAAACAATAACACACGTTGTTGTAAAAACAATTTTACACTAAAATTGGATATCGTATTTTGCGAAAAAATTATCGACATAAAAGCCTTATTGCCATGCCCGTCAGGCGCACACAGATAACCGAATTTAGGCAGATGGGTCCATACGGGTCTTAGGCATTTACATAAAGTACGGTATTCCCAGACAATTTGAAACCTTTGCAAGCGAGGTTTATTAGGGAAGGGGTGAATACATATTTGGGATTGAATTCAATATATATGGGGTTTAACGATAATAGATAGTGTGAAGTGTAAAATGCGGTATGATGAGGACGCTCAAAGCTTTTGCCGTGCCTGTTTGGTTGATGATGTACACTCCCTACAGAATTGTTCAAGAAACTTTTTGTGATATTGTTCTCCCTAATTGCTTTGATTGTATCTTTCATGGTTATGTTTGCAAGAAAAGGGCATTGTAATAATTATAGAGGAAAAGGGTGTGAAGGGCGAGGAGATAAGGAAGGAGAGAAATAGGGCGAGGGCCACAATAGAGAGAGAAAGAACATATCAGGAAGGGACGGGGACAGAGGGCGACTGAGTGGAAGGGAAGTATGAAAGATCGAAGAGAAGAACGGGGAAAGAGGAATAAAGGAGAGGGAGGAGGAAAGAAGGAAGAGAAACCAGAATTGAAGACGTAGAAGGACAAGAAAAGAGGGCCATGGAGGATAAGCAAGAGAAGGAAAAGAGGCCAAGAAAAAGCAAATGAGGGAAAGAAGAGGAAAAAAGTGGAGTTAGAAGATAAGAGGGAGGAAGGGGGACAAAAAAACTGGGTGACAAAAAAGAGGGGCAAAGCAAGGGAAGACAATGGAGAGGAAGGGACGGCATGAAAAAAGGGAAAAGGGGAAGAAGAAGAGAATGAGGAAGAGGAGGAGGAGGAGGAGGAAGAGGAACTGAAGGGAGATGAAAAAGTACCCCAAAAAAACTCGGACCCGCAGAGGTGTCTGCCTTCGCTGTATGTGAATGAAGCAAAGGTCACATGAGGTTACAAAGGGCACAAGGTAACCCAACATGTCACCCACACCGCCCCTCCTTTCCAACCAAGTTACATCCTCGTTGTCCTTACGAACTCATACTGGCATTAACCCTTTAACACGACAGGACACACACCACACACGACGTTACGACTAGAGTAACCCTATGTGCCTTGCAATTCGTTGCAGTCGACTCAAAAAAGAGGATCAAAGGTAAGGGATGACGAGGGGGGATAATAGAGGAAAGCAGAGGAAAGAGAAGCACAAAAAGGAGAAAAGGAAAGGAAAATAAATGAAATGGAAGACATGGAAGAGCAATGTAAGGGGGGGGGTGAGCACGGCTGGGAATGGGTGCTGCAGGTTGCATATAGTTTCCAACATCATTTGTGGGATGAGGGAGATAAGTCAAAATACCGATGGGAAACATTCTCACGAATTGCCTAAAGGTATAATACTAGACCTTATAAATATCACATATCACCTATCACCATTGACATGAATATTACCACTCTAAATTACCATAAATGGGACACTTTTTTGTCAACACCCGTTACCAAAGACAGTACTTCCATAATTAATGTAAAAACATCACTCTTTTTAAGCCTGTCAAGCATTCAAATGGAAATATGCAAGTTTAATTTAGGGGATACTGATAAATTGTACATTCAGGCAAGTAAAATATTGTTGTAACTACCAATTTTATTTTTATTTTACACAAAAAACTACATACCTGATTTTGGCCTCACTGGTGCCGCTTGATGTGTTGGAATTATATCACTAAGAGCTAGTAAAAATCTCAATTCCCTTGGCACAGTTCAGTAGATTTAATTCATGTATCTAGAAAATACACCCCCCTGGTGTTATAGCTATATGATAACCCCAGACCACACAAGGTCAGTTCATGTCAATGTATGTACAATACACATTAAAGAGACATGGGGAGATTTTTTCCAAAGAAAGAAGCGCCCCATTTTTTTCCAACCCGTGTTTTTTGCAATATTTGGAATGCTTCCAATGTATTAGCCACACCTGAAGGATAAGCCAATACGCCATCTTTAGTAATAAGATATGAATTAGTACACTTTAGTCGTGCACGACAGAAACTCAAAGCACGGGTTCTATGGGGACCATTACGATTGGCAGGCAAGTTCAAAACAAGGTTTGACTTTTTCTTTCCGTCTTGTTGGTCCATAAACCGTCGATCGTTCTCGGTAGGTGGTCAAGACATCCGATCAATGCAATTGATAGAAATTTGTATCCTCCAAAAAAATCTCCTACTGTCACTTAAAAACAATGTGGTCATCTTCCTTAAGTAGTCAATGACCCTGTTGTTTGTTAGTGTGTACCATCCACTAAACTCTGTCCTTGGTGATGAGCATAGTGTATAATTCAAGTGACTAGTTTTTGTTAATCATCAGAGGATGTTTTGACCAATCCCATAATGCATTTGTAATGTCACCTGCATAAGAATCAACTACAATTTTAGGAATAAGCTTTTCTCAAGTACATCTAGTGAACATCACATAAAACAGAAGTGCTAGAATCCCAAATGCCCCTTTAATACTTACTCTACATTGTCATTATTTCTTTATCACTTGGGCATTTAAGTGCCGAAATTGTGGTTCAAAAAAAAGCCAAAACTAATCATTTTCATGACCATTTTCACACTCGGCATGCAAATACAGTCACATGGTCAAACAAGCTTAGTCTCAGATCAGTGTTTCTTTCCCCACATTATTCTGTCGTTTCCCCATTTAAAAAATCACTAACCTTGTCATTCAAACCTATACAGAAAACAACCAGGTTGAAAGGATTAAGTTACACATTACACATGAGAGAGCTGGACAACAAAACCCTTATCAGCAGTACCTACATACAAACCCCAAACCTCAATATTACAGCCCCATAACCGCGGTATCCCTGTCCCTATAACCCCGGGTAATACAGTTACATACATTGCTGTCGTTCATGCATAACCATCAAAGCATGAAAGGTTTGGCCAGGTGATTTTCCTCTCAGACCATATTCAGACGACTTAAATCCCGGCCACTCAGAATCACTCTGTATCAATTCTCACATGATCTATTTGTATACCACAACCGACTTATAATGACAATATCTTGTATTCATTTCATCTCAATTTCCCACTTGAAATGGCCGTTTTGTCCAGCATCGCTATAAGTCTCTGTATATTATGGGTTGTTAACTGCTTTATGTTTCATTTCTATAAAACAACCTGCACAAAATTATCTCGGCATGTTTTTTCGATCAGAATTGTTCCAAAGAGACCATTTTGAAAGTTTTCGAAATAAAACATTTGGTTGCCTAGTCTTTCTCGTTCATTTAAACACCGCTCGCTTGTAAAAAGCGTGCAGAAATGGCTGAGATAGAACGCCCGAAAGACCAAACCCCCAAAACCAAAAGTTGCAGTTTTTGATTTTTCATGGGCATTGCAGTGTCTCTGGGACACTAACACGTGTACCACAATCATATTGCATAGTAGGCTTTCTCGCTCATTCAGTCGAAAAACCTCTTTGTGTAAAATCATAACACGTATTATTGCTTTGTCCACACAGTTGACCATTGAAAAATCCCAAAAACTTCAACTTTTGTTTGGGGGTTTGCGTCTTTCGTGCGCTGCTATCTCAGCCCTTTTTGCACGCTGTTTTACAATCGAGGTGTTAAATGAAGAGCAAGACCTATGCACAAATGTATATTTCGAAAACTTTCAAATGATCCGACTTTGGCACAATACTGATCGAAAAACTGCCGAGATACTTTTTGTGCCAGGTGTAAGTCCTCATCACATGCCAGTTCAAGCCGAATGCCGTAAAATGTATCTACCAATACATCACCGTTAATTTTTTTCAAGTGCACATACAAGTTTACCACTCTATTATTGCCTGCTATCATAATATGCACCTTTGTTAAGAGGTTAACTCTAAGGTCTCCCTCCTGCAATACTCTGATAGGCTTATTACATGATATAACATGAATAAAAAATTAAAAAAAAAAAAAAAAAAAAAAAAAAAAAAAAAAATATTGACCATTTTTTTCCAAAATGTCCTTTTTTTAGTTCTTTTGGTCCTTAATATAGGTAATCTTCCTGTTCTACAAAGAATAACCAAGTCATTGTCTAAAATTAGAAAAATCTCATGGCAAATCTTTGCGTTCTAAAATTTTGTACACACAAGTATAGGACATGCTCGAAAACCATGACAAAAGGAAGTAATGATCAAAATTTTCCCCTTTTTTGATGATTGTAAGCAAATTTCATCATTGCTTTAAAACCAAATATTGTTAAATATCAACTATAACAACTATAGCATATCCATGCATTATATAATCTGTGTATCTGCCTTAAATATTTGAAGAATCAGAAAATAATGTTTTTGCATCATAACTCCAAACATACATTGGTCATTACTTCCTTTTGTCATGGAGGGCAGAAAAGACCTCCTATATACGTCTGCACTTTAAAAATGTTTCTTCAATTGGTGTTCACTGCTTGATATGAGACTTTTGCACTTGCAAACACTCTCCACCAAGTTTTGTGGGAAACAAACTTGTAGGTTTTTTTATGGTAGAAGCAATAATGTGCATTGCAATGCCCCTTTCACAACTGTGCTACAACTGGAGAACATTGCATACAGATCTTTCATATACTGAGTACCTCCCTATTTTCCTTATTTTTTTTTTCAATTAAACTTACAAACGCCAGACTGAAAAAATCCCTAACCCCTGAGGTCTATCAGCTATTTTGTTTCTTTAGACTTGGGTTAGTTTACAGTGGCTATCGGGCCCTTAACCCTCGCTGAGGGGGGGCAAATTTCCCATTTGGTAAATTTTCCCTCTCAGGGGGTTCAAAAGGCCAATTTTTTTCCCTGTCGCAGAGGGCTGATTTCTCATGATTTTTTCCATTTTTTCCTGGCCAAAGTCATCAAGGGGGGCACTTTGCCCCCCTGCCCATTACGCCACTGTTATTTATACAATGCATATAGGCTATCTCAGAAAAGCCTAACCGGTTGCACAGATATAAGACGGTTCATTTGATTGCTCATTATATTTAAACTTTCTGAGTAACCAATCAGAGATACTCTAGAAAGGAGATTATCCCCTGGCCATAGAAGAATGGTATAATCATTCTGCCTCTCGTTCTCTCTCTTTTGATCACCATGCGTTTCTGCTACCAACCAACTTAACAGATTAGTGGAACCTTTCAATAATAGTGTTACTGATGCAGCTACTGCAAGACCCATGGAATAATGTAATCTGGAGTCCTACAGGGACTTCCGTCCATTTATTTGCTAAATTTGCATGAATGCAACACAATGAGGGCTCAGATTTTCTCTATAGACCAATCCTACCAGCCAAATGTGGTCAGAATTGATTCCGCCATTACTGGGGGGCATCCAACCCAAAACCTACCCAAATCTTTTGTACGTCTTTACCACCCTTGATTAAGTATATTCAAAGCTACACTTGATCTGCACATTTGGGTGACTTCAAGCCGGGATGCACCCCAGTATGGCTGCCATTGAGGTGTTGGAATGTTCCCACGATTCGTGTATAGGTTAAACAAACTCCAGCATTCACCAATGGCTTGTGGTCGTCTGCCGCTTGCGTCATGTGAAGGGGGACAAATGTCAAATATGGTACCAAATTAGGTCATCAAGGTCACTCAGGTCACACAAGGTCAAAAAGATCACACAAGGTCACCAACACATGCAGTATCTATGATATTTAGACATCAAAGCAGAACGAACATTTTCATTGCTATTTGTCATCAAATAGGTCAACTGAAAATTTACCCAAAAATTATCCATTTAATAAAAAGCTCATCGTAAACAGATTTGGATAAAAGCATGTCAATGCACAAATCTCCCCAAATCACAAATAAACCAATTTTGTACACACATCCCTTTTAAACCAGCCGACATTTGAAAAAGGTTTCACAAATAACCGTGTTCAAAATTGCCCGCCATGAGCCTGAGTTTATTCTCAGAAGAATATCAAAGTTGGGCACCTGCACCTCCTAGAGGAATTTTCCACGACTTGTTAACGAAAAAATATAGGCCCCTAGACATCTGACTCTTCAATAATCTTAAGGCCATGGTTATCACAGACAGTGCATATTCTATTTTACAAAATATTTTCAACAACAAATCAGCAAAGTTTGCCTAGAAGATTTTGTATACAACATTTGGTGAACAAATTGGGTAGTTTTGTTGAACTCGGATCCCGACTGGACCTTCTATCTATTATCGAGCTATCCATAGATAAAGCATTTATAATCGGCTCTACTAAGAACACAGTGGCTTTACAAAGAAAAACAGTAAATAAATAATGTCACAGCATCAAAAACACAACAAGATGGAATAAGATGATTTTCAAAGATGCGCTTTGAAACAGGACCCAGAACCCACCTCACGAATCTCCTTAGGGCATGTCATTCACACGCGCGGAGGCAGCGACAGCAAGGAAGAATCACCCGCCTTTTTATAGATCTCAGCATGGAATACGAGTGTATTCAGAGTTAGAATGGAGTCTTCGTCCCTGTCAAGAGGATTTTTTTCTCTGTAGAAGAAACAAGATCCCCCAGTACGAAGGAGCTTGTTCATTGAGACACTTATAAACATATAATCATAATCTTATACTGAATACGCTCTTAACAGCAACCATGCAATTCCCTTGGAAAACCCCATGGTGACTCGCAAAATGTTAGGAAAATTGCACATTTTTTTAAATCTTGACTACCCACCCATTATGTTCAGTTAAAATTTTTTTTACCAAGACTAAAGACAGAAAAAAATATTTTCTATGTCATTGAAAAAAAAGCTTTAAAAAGGGACAGATTTTTTTGAGATACAAATTTTTGAATTTTTTATATTGTGTCTTTTTTTAAAATACAATTAAAAGTTTAATTGGACAAAAGTAAAATTTTTTTTAATGTTGATATGTTGTTTTTAACTTGCCTGACAATCATACTCATCCCCAATGGCATATTTGTTTTTTTTGGATTATCACTTCAGGTGTGATCTAATACATGGTAAGCATTCCAAACAATACATACAATACAGTACAATACAATACTAAATTTCTAGGTGTCTCGCTTTGCGCTCACATTCAAAGAATATAGCTGTGGGCCGCTCTATGACCTTTGACTGGCACAATGAACCTTTGACCTCATCAACATATGAGGGATCCCATGGTGCCCCTATACACCAGTTTGGTTCCAATTGAACTTCGAGTTGTTTCCATTGAGTCAATTTTTACATTTTATCCTATTTGGAAGTTGACCTACACTGACGCTTTTGACCTCAGCATATGACCTTTGACCTCACAACATATGAGGATTCCCATGTGCACCTATTACAGAATTTTAGTTCCAATTGAATTTCAAACTTTTCAATTGAGGTCGATTTAAAAAAACAATTTAGTAACACAAATCACATACACACACACATGCTTAAATTCGTATCTCTGTGGGGAAAATGTGTGTAATGTAATGTGTAAGCTTTGTGGGGACCTTATGCATTCTGTACATAGGTTATGGGGTCGAGAGGTCTCCACAAGGCCTTAATTCCAATTAGGTATCTGTTCAGGGACTTGGGTCTACGTTCTAGGGCTTGATTCTAGGGTACTGGTCTCACAAGTACGCCAAATAGGCCATTTAAGCATTTGCCCCAAAGCAACTCCGTCCCTATTAGGATAGTACTGACGGAACCTTTTCCATACAAAGAACAATTTTTCCCATCACACACAACATACATACACACGCACAACATTGCTAAGTGGTCCTGCCAGCTATAGCTGGCGGCCCACACTAACACAATTTGGTATGACCCTAGTATTAACATCGAGACCACGTAGTGTCACAGTGGCGTCACAAAAAGACTATGCATATATCTAAATACGGAATCAGTCTAAATAAATGAGTCTTAATTTAAAAACCCTTAAAAACCCTCAAACACCAATTATACTCCTGACTGTATTGGGGAAATGCACGATGGGGAAAAAGTCCAAAATGATGCGATGACGTCCATCGCACCAACACTCATATGGGCACGAAATCGCTGGCGACTCCGCTTGTGGCTTGCCATGGCCTGTCATATGGAATGTGGCCGGAGGCCCCGGGTTCTAATCCCGCACGGGCCCTTCAGGTTTCTTTGTTTTCTATCCTTTACCCTTTTCCTTCCTCTCTGGAGATGGCTAGAAAGCAAAGGCGTTTAGGGTTGGGTAACATACTTGCTTTGTTGTCCAGGTAAGAGGTCCCCTAGAGGGTTCTGGATTTAGTTGTGAAGAAAACATTATGAATTCAACATGGACCTATAATTCCAATGGCTACTACGCGCCGCTAAAAGTCCATGGCAGAGTAGGACAATCAAGTCATCGATATATCGTTAGAATCCCGATATCAGAACTAGAACAAAGCTTTGGATTAAGGTGCGTCCATTGAAACTTTGAGGCAATTATGTCGAGGGCAATTATGTCGGATGGAAATTTGTCGGAGAGGGGACGTGTGTGTGTGCATATGTGTGTGTGTATGTGTGCCCAACATCATGTAAGATTTATAAGCTCCTCGTAAAGATTTTCTAGCATTTGTTGAAGGCCACTTTCATGTCCAAAATCTTATTAAAATGTTTTCCTTAATCATGTAGTTACAGTGCATCTCAAAAAATGCAGGCCAATCACTTAGTCATATCAGCTAACTTTTACTTGTATTGCCTTACCATTATCCACGATTTCCATATGTAAATTGACAAAATATGATTTACAATTTGAGAGTGCTTTAATTACAAGCCAAGGAATCATTATTTTTTTGTGAAATCACTGCCCAATTACTAAACTGACACTGCTTTCCTCTTTTATTTTCAACACACTGCAAATAATTGTGTCAAAATCGATCACGACGCTTTTACATACCTTCACAACCGCCCTGCATCTCCCTCGACAACAGCCCCCTAAGGATTAGTCGCATTAGCAGCATAAAAAAATCAAACCAACTTCAATACCTTCCAAATGGTTAGCATTTGTATTTTCTCTAACCCCAAGCGTCTATCCGGAACAGAATTTCCACCCCCAATTTTTAATAGATTACTGCTGTGAAAGAGTCCACCATCTGCCACAACCTCATCTCCCAGGACAAAAGTCGCATTACTTCACTCACTTCCAACTCCTCCTTGTAGCTGGAATTTCTGGGGATGGTGATTTGAAAATTTAGTATGATTTGGAGGTTCAGTTTACTCCCGGTGTATCGTTCATCATACCCAAGGTCACTTTCCTAGCACCAAAAAACTGCAAACACTGTATCCAGATGTATCCAGGATGGTGAACCCTGCTCTTATAACAGTGAGACTATTTCTTGTTTCTTGTTGAATTGACTCCAGATGATTTCCGAGCTCCTCGGTGCCATTCTGTCATAGTATCTATTCTTATGCGGTTTTTTTTTCGCAGAATAATTTTTGGCAGATTTCTGAACGTCACTAGAGCCATTTTGATCTGCGAGATGAAACCCGATCCCAAACACAGGGCTTAATTTCTTTAAGTGTATTTTAAAAGTGGTGTTTCATCCTGCACTAAGTAATCTATCCTTATCTGGTTTCGGTACAACGCAAAATTAGCAATGGTTGCACGAAAAAACCTAGCCAATTCTACAATGCACCACCTTCCCCTATGCATCTGCTCATCCTTCCTCTCGGGCCTCCTCACGCTTTGCGTAAATCCCGGGCCTTTTGGCAACATGTTTCCTACGATTCTTGTCACATGACTGAGCCATTTCATGCGGCATTGCATTGGTAGTTTAAATTCACTTTACTCCCTGGTCTTACTACGATGGCATCGCACAAATGCAAAAGAAGCTACCACTGAAAACGCTGCCTCATGGTGACATATTTACATCTTGAAGACTGCCAAGAGTTATCACAGAATGCTACACTTCACTCTTCATTTCCAAATTTGGAATTGGCACAACAAATTAATCCAAAAGGATCTAAAACAAGTTTAGTCTGAATCGTTTATTTTTTTATGTGTAGGTGTATGTATGTGCATATGTAGGTGTGTGTGTGCATGTGCCTGTGTACATGTGCCTGTGTGCATGAATATATTCAATTGAGTCCAAACATGCCTAGTCTTGCATCAATCACTACCGGCCAATTTGATTGGCTTGTTACATCAAATAACCCTATAAATGACCAATCAGAAATGTGGTAAGAAAAGTTTGCAGGTCTATTTTGACTGGTTACTCAAGAGGTTATATCATACTTTTATCATTTAATGAACCAATCAGAGATACTGTAAGAAAGGTGGTAGACCTCAGAGGGTTAAGGGACTTCCCCAAAGCAAAAATTTGAATGTAGGTCCACTTGAATATGGTGTAACATTTTGAACCAATGTTTAAAACTGTCCAAATTTGGAGCACACAATTACACTTCTAATGTACATTGATCAAATACAACTAAAAAAAAACTTTAGTGAGGTTTGGCGGTCTATCCTGTATGTTTCTTTCCTTTTCCGCCAAACTTAAGTACAGGGGAAAAAATACAACTAAAAACAGTAAAGATCCATAGGTTATTAAATTTGTGTTTTTGATTCACTTTTTTTCTTTTGCTGGTTTGTGGCTATTTTTTTTTTCTTCTGACAATAAGTCCAATCTGTAATTTGGTCTCATCACATGAAGTTATGTGGAAAAAATTACTCCACATACTTTTTATTTAATTTCTTTTTGTCTAAGCAAATTAGGCACAATTCTGTAAGATACAGGACTGTCCATTCTTCCTTTATTCGTTCCTGAGGTAAGAGAATAGTTTTTTTTGTCTATGGTCATTTGTGGAAGAATTTGATGCTTGGGTGATTAAAACCAATGTTATTTCCCATATAATAAGTCCATGTCGTTATGAAAAAAAATCATCCTTCATGCACTGGTAATTTAAGAGTCTTATTGGTAATAAAAGTTGGAAGAAAAGTATTTTTTTTCCTTTCTCAGAAATCCACAAATGAGGCATTCCCCTGAAGGCAGCTATTCTTGTTAACCCCTTTTCGTTTTCGCCCGATATCCTGTGCTAATTTATTTTCAATTGGGTTGCAAAGTTCAGTACCCTTTGATGACTTTCAAAGATGGATTAAAAAATATCTCCAAGTGTACAATTTGACGTAACATCATCCTTATGTATTCTAGTTCTTTTGCTTTACTTCCGATGAATCCCATTTTTCTTTGAGGTAATCGTCTTATTTCTTATTAGCAAATAGCTTAATTTCGCAAGAAGTAACATCACACTGATGAAAAAGTACGGATCATGGAGAGCAACCCCTTCAACAGCTTTCAACTGTTCTAAATATACATGTGTTTAACGCCTTTTAAACTTTAGTACAAGGCTTCCAGAATATGGCTTGCATCTTTGCCAATTTCCAGTTTTCAACTTGGCAAAGCCCTAAACTGTAATGAACCCTAAAAGACCTTTGACCTAAAGATGTTGGGTTGTGTGTGGGGCACTACAGTCTGTGTCCTTCTGTGCAGTGATGTCATAACATTTACGTCCGCATCAAGAAATGCCGTCTTTGTGCGTGCGCGCGCGCGGTCGCTTCAAGTCGGCACAAGCGATTTACTCTTGCGACCAACAAATCTCGCGCTGACGTCACTGCACAGAGGTAGCGACAAGCATTATTGTGTACAGATACCATTATTATCCATCAAAGTACGACAAAATCCAAGCATAATTTCTTATGTCTAATAATCACTTCCAAAAGGTTCTTGGTAGGTGTTCTAGAGGCAATAAAGCACAAAATTTAGAAAAATGTGTATCCTTAGAAATTCTCTTTTGTGTCCCTTTAATACCTCAAAGTTTTATCATGTCACACAAGGTGGTTTGATTAAACTCTGTATTGCCTATATGGAACGTATTCGGGTAAATACGATATCAGCACTGAAGCCTGTATACGGCTTAAGTCTATACAATTGACAAAGGTGAATGACAACCCCGGCTCTTGATTCAGCTTACCATTTAGATATCATGAATGATTCTCCATCTCAACGATGTCCCACACGCCAGTGCAAACGTAATTCATCATTTACCGACAGAAAACACAATTCGACTGAATCTAACGTTCAACCCAAATACGATTCACATGAACTGCGTGGATATACACACACTGGCATTTAACCGTGGGTTTCCAGTTACACCAGAATCTCACATTAACGGCGGGGTGAGTAGGGGGTATTCGGTAAGTAAGGATCCTGAAGAGAGCGGCTTTCATACTCGAGGTGAGATTACTTACAGGCGGGAGAGAAAAGGTTAAGGGAGATCCCAATGATCTTGTTGTGGTAGCAACCTTAAATACCTCAAATTTGAATGATTTTGTCCCCAGGTTATGCAAGTGAACCACCCAGTTAACAAATAAAGCACCTATCGTATATAGGCAGAAACAGGATTATTGAAAATGAAATATTAATTCTTAATGTAACGTTTGGATTCGAACTATTGGCAGTGGGTTCAATTAAAATCAGAATTTTTTGTGTGTAATCGCGCCTTTTAATTTTTGGTCAAGTCCCAAATGACAATCTCTGGCCCATTGTATATGGAGGGTGGTTCAAAGCGTCACCCCCACCTGGTATCCTGTGGTCCCAGTTCTTATGTCAACCATTCCTTATCAACCAGTTCCTTGTTTTTTTCTTATGCATGGAACCATCTTAAATAAACCCTGAACACTACCTGGTTGTACCACTATGAATACAGTCTTATCTGATTGGCTCATGACATGACACAACAAGAGATAGCCCTCTGAGTAACCACAAAATGATTGCTTCCTATATTTCTGTGTAATCCATAGCACATTCTTACAGTATCTCTGATTTTGTTTCATTACAAATATATTACCGTTCCAGATAACCAATCAAAATATACCTCATGTATATCTGTCTCACTAAAAGTTTTTCTACAAGGTCTCTATTGGCTATTAAATCATAACCAATGATAACCATCAATTACTCATAGTCCCCAAGAACTTTGTGAAAAATATAACCCTTACAAATATCCCAAACACAGAAATTTAACAAATATTGTTGTATGTATCAAAAAATACAAATGACATTTCTCAAATATTTAATCCGTGAGTGATGTATAAAATTGGTTTGAATCTCATCGCAAAAAAGGCATACTGATACCTGTAGTCATATTTGCACAATTTAAAAAAGCCAACACAAAAATGCATGCAAAATAGTCACTGCAATGTGTATGCCTTTGTAAGTTAACATCTAACTCCAACTTCCTAGAAGTTAACACAAAAAGTCAAAAACGTTGAAAACGATAAACTCACAATTTGATTGTGCCAAAAATAACCACTTTAAGAATAGCTGTGATAGTCACACAAACCGGTTCAAATTGCCGAAATATATTGCAATTTGTTCATTTCTTCCTGATCCAAATCTATTAGTGCCGCTTTTTTCGCCAAAGTAGATCTTCTAATTTGTTGATGCGGTAACCGTGCTCGGATCTCTATCTCGGCATAACGGTGACGAGGAGCACCGATGTTGTGTTTGCACAAGATTTGCATGATTCTGATTATTACATGTATCGCTCTGAGCATCCCCATACATTTATACATCTTTCCTTGGGTGATACTCAACTCATTAATAGGACACAGGGATTTTTCCAGTTCTTTAATGCGTAAAAGAACTTGTTCTCTCCTCTTCCCTCAACCCCAAATAAATGCGTTGTACACCAAGGACGTTTTTCCAGGTTATTAGAATTTACCCTGGCATTATGTTAGTATGCAAACACAGGCCTCTATTTGATGCTCGATATTATAATGAATTTGTTTTTTCCAGCCAGTTGTTGATTGCAATTTTTAAGAAGTTGTCTCAATTTTCAAGGTTACTCTAATTTCTCAAACTCCAAGTGTTACGGTTTCCTAAAAATTTGGGAAACTGTTTTGGGGAAATTTGCACTGTAATTTCGGTATTTAAAATTAATTCCTTAGATTGTAGTTAATGAGCAAACTCATGTTAGGATTTTAAAATTAAGCTCTATTACATTAAACATTACAATCATATTAGATTTGATTCAATCTAATAATCATTGACGCTAAGGGCAAGATAGGGATGTAATTTTAAATCTTTTTTGATTGTCAACTGCTACAATCCTAAGGATTTTACTTTTAAATCCTTGAAATTTAGAGTAGTCGAATCTTTTTTCTTGAATTTTTGAACTCTACAAATTCACAAGTAATCATCCTTTTCCTTCATGCCCCAAATCTTGACATCGATAGTCAAGAAAGAAATCCTACGATAAACATGTCCGAAAATCACCAATTGGTCTAGGCTATTCAGATCAAATTAACAGCCTGCAAGTCTGGATAACCTGTGATTCTGAATTCTTCACGATCACGATGACTAGGCTAATTCTCCAGTACTAGGTATCTCTGTGTAGATCTTAAACCATTACAAAGAATAGATTTGCTCATGCAAGCATAATGTTGCAGGCATATTTCCAGATGAAGACAATCATCTATATAATATACTGGTGTCGTCAGTGTGTCTGTCTGTCGGGTCTGTCTACCGCGTCTATTTTCCTGGGAGATCGAGGGGCGCACGTTCCTAAACTTGGTGGTGGGGTTGCCGCCCCTTGACCTTCCGAGACCGAGTTTTGTATTGTTTTGGGGATCAAAGGTCATCGGCGGGTCTTCACGTCAAGAGAGGTCAAATGGACTTCGTCTATTTTCTCGGACCGAGGATTGCACGTTCCTGAAATTTGGTGGGTGGGTGCCCCTTGACTGTCAGAAGACCGAGGTTGTATGGTTAGTGGATCAAAGGTCATCAGGGGTCATTCAAGGTCAAATGAAGGTCAAATGGGAGTAACGTTGGTGTATGGACAGGAAGACATCGCCGGATAAGGAATGGAAGACGCCCTCTATAGTTTTCATGAAGAACGATGAATTTGAAACTTTTGTTGCATAATATAAGCGACATGCTCAAAGTTAACCTTTTGCTGTATTTTTCAAAAAAATCCCACTTTATAATTAATCCCCAAAAGCGGGTTTTTTAATGTAAAGTTATAGTACAGGCTCAATGTGTAATTAAAATTTCCATATTTGAAGCCTTCCACCCCAAGAACCACAATGCCCGTTGTCCAAGGATGTGCGCTACATTATTAGCAAAATATATGTGCGTGGCGTTCCGGTTCTTGGGTGGAAAGACCCTCATTTTTGGCATTTTTGTTTTTCTGGGGGGCCGGAACCCTAAATGGAATTGCCCAAAAACAACAACAACTTTACAAAAAACCCTACCATATCACATATAGATAAGCATGCTAATCTCAGGCTCTGTTCAGTAAACCTTGGATCAGCACATTTTAACAATAGCTGACTCTGCACGTCCTGGGTATCCATAATCATACTAAAATACAGGGGATGTATTTGTTCACAACATGGAATGAAAACGTTTGAATCTTCGCCATGGGATGATATCGCTCATATGTAGGTTAACTTGCTCATGATATAAATAGAAGCGGCTGTATTTGGCCATGTTGTTTATTCCAGAGTCTGCTTGGCCTGGTGTGAAGACGGTTACGTAATCCAAATCTTAGCAGCACTACGCTAAGTGGTATTTGGTATTGTTTATAAAGGTCTGCCTCATGTAGCCTCTCTGCTTTGTAGCTTATGAGGACAAAGGTCACTAAGGTGTCACAATTCCATAACAGGCAGCTATCAACATCTTCCTGTTTCTCATTTAAGTGATAAGTGGTCATTGTATGAAGGCATGCTCTAGGCTTTTCTTTTTCCAGAGAGAATGCCCATGAAGTTGCCTCAGATTTTTTCCGCATTTTTTTCTTGATACAATTGTATTTTGGGGAGAAACCACCCTTGCGTACATGTAAAAGTAGTTGTCAAACACCAACTCAAAATGATGGTGAAATATACTATTATGATTAATAGGGCCTCCTGCTTATCCTTATCCCCGGCGATTCCTTTTGGAGGGTGGTGGGTCGATATCGATGCCCGAAAATTTTGAAGGGTCACTGACAAGGTCATTAGGGGGTCATTCAGGTAAATGAGGTTAACGTTGGTTCGTTCTCGAGACCGAGGGTCCGCACGTTCCTGAACCTAGGTGGGTTGGTGCCCCTTGACCGTCCGAAGACCCGAAGTTGTAGTGGTTAGTGGGATCAAAGGTCCATCAGGTTGGTCCTTCAAGTCAAATGAGTCAAATTGGGGTAAACGTTGGTGTATATGGACATGAAACTTGGCTGGTGGGGTCGATTTTGGACCCAAAATTTTGAAGGTCATGAAATGGTCATTAGGGTTCATTCAAGGTCAAAAGGAGGTCAAAGGGTTAAGCTCTGGTGTATCCGAACGAAACTTGGTGGGCGGGGGTCGATTGTTGATGCCGAAAATTTTAAAGGTCAACGACAAGGTATTATGGTCATTCAAGGTTACAGGAGGTCAAATGAGTAAAAGTTGGGTATTGACATGAAACTTGGGAGGGTGTGGGTCTGATTTATTGATGCAAGTAATCTTAAAGGTGCACAACAAGTCCCCATCAGGGTCCTTCAAGGTCAAGGTAGGTCAATGGGTAAACGTCTTTGTGTCTTCAGACTAACGTGGTGGGCGGGGGCGATTGATGAGGCCGAAAAATTTTAAAGTAAAGGTCATACACGGTCATCAGAGTCTTCCAGGTCAAAGGCACTGCGAACTGAGGGTCATTCATGCCAAGTGAGCGCGAAACCTGAGGGTCATTCATGCCACGTGATCGCGAAACCCAGGATCGTTAAAAACAACCCGGGGACCGCCTAGCAGTCTTTATAGGCTAAAAAATTGTAAAATATGTTTCCGAAATATTGTGTAAATAAGTTAATTTCCTTCCAAATTGGCCTGTCAAAATCTACCACAGCCACGCTAAGACTACTCCTACACCTAACCAAATGAATCTATCTCATCCAGGACTAAAAAAGACCAGGTAGGGTGGGGGGGGGGGGGGGGGGTTGAGTACTTCTTTTTAAGGTGGCCATATTTTAGGTGAAATTTAAATTTATCGAGTACGGAATTTTGAATGAAACCATCTTTTGCACATAGAGGACATCAGGCAGATGGCAACAAAAAGAGGGGTAGAGTGTTCTTCCCACAATGCATTTCTTCTCAATACATTTTGCACTGTTTTGGTGACATGATTCTATGTGACATAAGTACTAAATGAACAGAACTCATCCCAATCATTCAATTTAAAGGGGATGGCCCATTTAATTCGTAAATTTTCATCTTGATATAATGGGCCTTCATCCAAATAAAGTTTCACGCTGATATTTCAACAACCTGTTTTGAAGTGAGAGCTAAAACGTATTTGTAATCCAGTATGTTGTAAAATTAATATGGGGTCAAGCCAAAATGGGGCAATATTTTCGCTTATAACATCCAACTAAACAGCCTTTAGCCCTAGATTGGCACATGGTAATGAGAATATAGCGCTTTCTTCTGATAACCAACTTTTGACCATCCGGTAAATCTGAGTCCCTGGGGCGATGCTATTAGCAATCTGCCATGGACCTTCAAGTCCCTTTTTGGTCACTTACACTCACGACCAGTGCAAAACTTGTATGGGAAAATGCCTATGGGAAGAACATTATAACCTCCCTCTTGATGGACACACCTCATTATCAAATGTTTCCTCCATTTTGACACTGGGGCCCTAAGTTTTGAGGCCGTTTGATATTCCTCTACAGCATGTGTGACCTATAATGGATAAGGTGCAGTGACTCAGGATCCTAAAGACCAATTGTAAATCTTAGTTCAAGCCCCTGCGCAGTCAAGCATGTTTGGTTTCTCTCGGCAGAAACTTCATCTCAATTACCACGCACGTGTCCTGTGTCTTATTTTCATTGAAACATCAGGGGGCGGATTTAGAGGGGGCGACAGCCGACGCGCAACCCCTCTATTTTTGCAGAGCATGGGTGGGGCGCCAGTACTGCATAGAGTGCCTGGGCGCACTGTAGATCCTATAAAATGACTTTTTTGACGCAAACAACCAACGCAAGGCTCCTAGTGTAGACTCTAAGAATAAGAATTCATGGGCCGTCAGGTCGATCTAGATTTGAATTTCCTGCCTTCCCCCTTCCATTTTTTTTGCACAGCACGGGCGCCTGCGCGCACTGTAGATCTATAAAACTGCATTGTGCGAAAATCGATAAGTCCTCAATTATCAACATTTAGCTCTCAAATCTTTTGGTCACTCCAGTCCATGCAACAACTTTTGTAAAAGCTATATTATACTCTAGATTAAAACACATATTGAGGGAGACCAAGTCAAGCACCATCATCAAGAACCATTAAATATATTAAATGATTGATGGATTGCAATTTTTTATTTTGTGTCGGAATACTTTTTGATGTGACAAAATAAATGTGCGCAATTCTGGAAGAGCAAAAATTTTGTTCAATTGATGGGCAGAAGAAAAATACACAGAGTTAGTCAGTCTTTTAATTAATAAGTCAGCTATGCCACTGGGTCTTTGCAAGAAATTTGAAAAATATGTCGGCTGTCTGGAAGCTGCCAAAGCACCGCGCTAATGTCCGGATTTCAGGGCGGTGGGTCCAGAGGAAGCAAGGAAGTAGAGTTCCGGAAAGCTTTTCGGACCCTCTACTTCAAAAACTAGATGCAAGATCCCCTGGCAGGAACATACCTATGGAATCATGGTCAAGTCGAGGCATTAAAGGTCAATCTGTATACACGGTAAAACTTGCAGCACTGCAGGGGGCCATACGCAGGAATTTATGGGGGGGTTGGGACTTTGAAAAGTGGACCTTTTTTGAGAAAAAGGGTGGACTTTTTTTGGGAACAGTGTACCCTAACCCCCTTTAAAATAATCACTTTTTCCTTTGTGTTTGCTGTTTTGAAAATTTTATCACTAAAAGTGGACTTTCTTGTTGAAATTTATCTTCGTTTTGTACCTTTTAATAGAACAATTCAGGCAAAGTGGACTTTTTCCTTTTCCCCTTGTGGAATTTGGGCGGGGACAACCGCACCCCCCCCACCCCCTGCGTAGGCCTGAGCAGGCGGCCGTTATCTGTGATCAATTTGATGATTCTAGCACCCAAATTCTCCAAAATTGGAAGTGGCATCGTCCTGCCAGTGTCTTCATTTGAAAAAAAATTCCATCTTAAACCTAATTGAAAGTAGATGGATGGCTGACATTTGCATTATGTGCTTATAGGTACAACCATTGATTAAGTTGTTGTGTATCTGAGGCAATGTTCTTCATGCACAATAATAAAATGAACTACCAAGGGAAAATCAAAATGGCATTTTTTAACTTCATCTACTTATTGACCGGTCTGAAGCAGTTTATGGCGACTTCAAAATACGATAAAAAATAAACAATTACTTTGCGAAAAGAAAATAACTAATTACTGCTAAACTCTCGTTGACAGCATCTGCAGAGTATTAACAGTGGAAGACTCGGCCCCGATTCATGATTAATCTCCGATCAACCCATGGGAGTCTTAAGCCATGGAATACCTTCACAATATGAGTGAGACAATTACTCCCGTACAAGTCTTTCCATAAATAACTTAAAGATTTGGCAAGTAAATAAGACTGATTTTTGATACACCACTTTAGCGTAACCGTGTGTAGCTGTTGAGGCATTTACTGGGCACAGAGAGAAATGTACAATCCGTAAATGTCAATTACGACTTACAAATCTGTCAATAAATATAAATAACCGAGTTATAAACGGTACATCAACAGGAAATATTTTTATTTTTACTTTTTTTATTTCTTTTATTTTAGAAGAAATTCTTTTTTGGGTTTTTTAAAGTATTTTTTGATTTGGAGGGGTGTTAAATATAACATACTAATCTATCAGATGATGATACTTTTGCAATGTTTTAATATTGAACATCTATGATTTGCCAACTAAAAGTGTAAAATTTAAAGTTCCAGGAAAATATCTTTGGCGGTACAACTCAATGGAGTTTTGTTGAATCACTGGAGAAGGTATTTAAGACACAGACATGAACAAGAAGTGCCTTCCTAAAAAGGGCACACAAACACTGGGGGGTATGAGAGATATTGATCCTTTAACATTAACAGAAATACTTGGAATTATCTAAACATGCTATGTCAATTCACCATGTATAACCCGCTTGGTTCTTCTACTACGGTCATTTTAAACTGTATTGCTTTACCTCTAAAATATTTCTATACTTTTCCAATTTTGAGCTGTAATATACCATTTTTCAGGTACCATCTTCTAGACTCAAACTTTGACTTAACTAAGGTACAATGAGAGATTTCCATTCAGGGTGTCCCTAAAACTCAAGTACGATTTTTGCGCTGAGTTTAAAGCTTTCCATCAAAATATTCCCATCTGAAAGGATTTAAAGCCTGATAACTGTTTCTTTGGTACAAAAATTGTGAAGTTTGAATTCAGTATGAGAGCAAATACGAAATTCGCCCATGTTTAAATTAACAAAACAATCCAAATCCCTCTTTCCTTTTAAGACATTTCTGTCAACCAAATACAAGCCAAGTAAAATCTATTGACAGTGTCTCATCTATATGAAATTACTATTATGAACACCTATTGGGTGCCTCAAAATCTCTCAATCTCTCGTTGCACTTTAAACATTGCAATTTTCTTTTAAAGAGGTCCTACCTGAATCGGGGGGGGGGGGGGGGGTTCCCCCCCCCCCCCTCATTTTTTTTCTTTCCCCCAGTTTCCTCCCCCCTGGTCCAAAGAGAAATGATTTCTGGGGTATAGCAATTTTGGGCCAAATTCACAATTTTGGTTAAAAATCTCCAAATTTTGAATGTTTTGCCGCCCCCAACTCTCAACCCCCCATCTCACTTCCCCCCCCCAAAATTTAACTTTGCCCTCCGTTAGCCCCGCCCCCCAAAAGATAAGATCACATCTGTCTGTTGCTGCTTTAAACCCAACTCGGTATATCCACTTCTCTCCGTCCATTCTCTGATTAAACAACTATGAGTTACATATGCTCATCCCCAAGGACACAGTACAGTGGGTTGTGCTTGTACATACATTGACATGAACTGACTTGTGTGATTTGGGTATCATATATCATACCCAAAAAACAGGGTGTGTATTTTCTAAATACACTGGTGCCATGGAAGTCATTGAACTGTGCCATTGGAATTGAGATTTTAACTAGTTCATATGGAAAGAGCCCTATCAGTGATATCCACCAGAAAGTGTCAAAATCTTTGAACTGTGGCCGGAATAGCTAAAGTGAAGGATAATGTCCTATAGAATTCATGTAAGGTATTGTTTTGAACTGAAAAATTGGACAGAAAGTGACCAAACCCGCATTGTTTCAAAGATTCCGAACTCCCCATTCACTTACGTGTTTAGTAAGTGTCCGTAAAGACAGTTAAGACTAAAAGATGTGATTTTGTGTGCTTATTCGGCTGCTTTTGATCCTATCACTTTTGTAGGGGTATGTTAAGGATAACCTAGTCTTGTTACAATATGCAAAAATCTGATTTTTGATGATTTTTTTTCAATTTTCCTGATGAGCAATTCACTGATAGTGCCTTTAAAGTTTTTTAGAAATTAAAGGGGCATTTGTGATTCCAGCACCTTCCTGTTTTATTCATTGATCACTAGATATCCTTAGAAAAGCTTATTCCTCAAATTGAGCTCATTTCCGATCTTTTGCGGTTTTGTGTTATGGAGCACTTGCTCGTTTTCTCCACGTCCCCATAGCTACTGTGCTGTACTTTCTGTCCGATTTACGACATAAATACAGAACTGCGATTTCTTACGATGGCGATCATATTTGCACGTCAGATTGAGCACACAACGTGGATTGCTAATGCTAACGGTTCAGAGATATAAAAATCTCAACATTTTTACGTAAGTCGGGGGGGACGAGGCTGTGGATCACGAAATGCCCCTTTAACCAGAAGTAGGACAATTGACCATGTAAATCTTCAGGGTATATAATGACACACTGAAAATATGCAAGGAAGGGGTAAGCTGTTTGAATATTTGTTTTTAATGGTAATATGATCCAACTTCATGTGACCCATTTTCCCACCATTTTCCATCTTTATAATAGAAATCAAGCTAATGCATTACACTTTCTAATGCCAATAATTAGGTCACAGGCCCCATGAAAATGCTATAAATGTGTGATAAGTCTAAATAGTTAAGCCCCCTAGGTGTTAAAGTTTTAAGAATAATGTATGCATTATATATAGCACATGATTTGTCTCCATTTAGTATGAAGGGTTGTTGTTAATGTTACACACATCCCTGACCCACCTAATTTAATTGCAAAGTTTATTTTTAATTATTTATAACTGATTTAAGTTGTATTTTGTGTGTATATATTTAGAGCATGTTATACAAAATAATAACCTTATTTTCAGAGCATGACATAAGAGTTCAGTCAGAATCTTATATTTAAATCATATCAAGGTTTGACAATGGTTTTGCTGCCAAAAGTGTGAACAGGTGAAGGTGCTTCAATGCTACA
Source organism: Ophioderma brevispina (assembly GCA_023653785.1). Classification (NCBI taxonomy): domain Eukaryota; kingdom Metazoa; phylum Echinodermata; class Ophiuroidea; order Amphilepidida; family Ophiodermatidae; genus Ophioderma; species Ophioderma brevispina. The sequence continues at coordinate 1,738 of JAMKCH010045649.1, read as the reverse complement.
AAATAAATGTTTTCTAGCCTAAAACTTTTTTGTAAATACAACATTTAACTTGCTGCAAAGACTTTCTAACAAGATCTATGCACTACTTTTCACAAATATGCCATAGTTTCTTGAGAAAATTGCATCAAAAGCTCCTAAAAGCTGCGCTAAATATGCCGACCACCCGTAAGGAATGTCGACTTTCAAATCAAACGCCGATTTGTAGAAAGTGAAATATTTGGTTTTATTGATTGAGTTTGTGCATCGTCCTTCAGGACATGCCCTACACAGCGTAATGCATTTACTGCTTACCAACTTTGCTTTACCATTGTAAGAACTGAGTTGTCTGGGCAGCTAGTGAATTGCATATCTAATCAAATCATGAAACAGCATTCATGCTGACCCCGATGCAACCAATATTTGCCTTTTTTTCATCGCAAAATATCAAATTAAAGCCGCCATGTTTATGCATTTCTCGCCCGGGGGTAGGGTTGTTACAGTTTGTTATCAAATCTCACCCCCCTCCGATTTGCCGAAGAGTCAATCTGGTTTTGCCGGCTCTTAACTGAATTTGACGATTTCAAAACGAGCATGTGAGACTTTGAAAAGATCGCAAATTATGCCGTGATTCTGTGACAAATATTCCCCGTGCACGATTCTTTTTTGTTGGCGTATCTACTTGTCGCTCCCCTTGGGCAGATGTCCCGGGCCCAAATTGTGTTTGTCAGGACGACGTGCTTGCATATAGGCCGGACACGTAAGCCTGTTCCTGTAGAAGGTGGGTATTCTATTCAGCCCCCACATGCCATTGTAAAGTGATATAGGTGTAGAAAGATAAAATACCGTCTGGGGATATCCCCCAGACTTGAGCACTAATATTTCACCAGGTCTTTATATTCATTTTTACATTGTTTAAAAGGAGAATATGTTTTCTTTGGGTAATGTAAATTTTAAGAAAATTTGAGCAGTGTTCCCCTACCAATAAAGCATATGTGATTTAATAAATAAACGTTTTAAGTTTTATAAGAATATTTCTGCCAATAGCTTTAACTTTTTTTGTGGCAGGTAGATTATTTGTCTCCCGCATGCCTTTGTAAAGTGATAGTGCAATGTCAGAGATAAGTATTGTGCAAGGGGGATTTCGCTTCACATTTCTGCTTAAAGCTTTTAAACAGGTGTTTTTATTCATTTACAAAAGAAAAAATATGAAGACATCTTCTTGGGCTGAGGTGGTTGCTATAGACAACAAGAGGGAGGGAGGATGGGATGAAAGGTTAAGCTCTGTCAAGGGATTTCCCTACCCTCTAGCTTTCCGACAAGGGTATAAAGATATTCCTATTCACGAGAAATTTTTGCAGACATACAATGTGATTTTTACTCTCTTTCTCATATGCACGTTTGTAAAAGGGGACTGTCTCGCCGATATCCATCTCCTACCCTCGTCCAAAATGGTGTTTAAAAAAAAATGGTATTGATCGAGTTTGTTGATAGTCATGAAGCAATACATACATGTATCGCTTTCGCTAAGTTCCTGAGACTGACAGGATAGCAGTGTAAAATGGATAAAACATGGCTATTTTCCCTCAGTGAGATGTTTTTTGAGTTGAAATTGATACATACCACATTTGATCAGCAATTCATAAACTTGAATGTTGATATTGAAACGGCCTGTGTTTTATCTAACTTCTTAAATACTTTGCCCCCTAAATATTGAGGAGGAAGATTAACATCACCAGGCCCCTTTTGTCTGCCTCTGGTA
>JAMKCH010045648.1:0-18888 GCA_023653785.1 Ophioderma brevispina | reverse complement strand
AGGGCAAGGATACATCTATAAATTGGGGTATAAATAAGAGGCCTGGGAAACAGACACACAAGGTTGTGATTTACAGAAAGTGCACTAATTTGGATACATACATTGCAATGTCCCAACAACTAGAGAATCAATGGACACAGAGACTAATAAAACAAAATATCTGGCTGCGGGAATAATGGTCTCAAATAAGCTTAGGTCTCCTTGAGGATGTTTCATCGGCTATGGCGTCGTGCCCAGATCTTGCTGAAATTGTCGTGAAATGTTGGTAATTGGTGAAAGAAATGTGTGTCAAAAATTGTTTGACAGATAATTGATTCTAATGGCATTTTCAAAATTCCCATACACATTGTAACAGGGACTGATTTTGGAAGTACAGAAAGGCACCAAAATGGGGCAATTTTGCGAAGCCTACACATTGCAATTTGTTCCCAAGTAATTGATGAGTTATAAGATGGTGATGTTTTTATGGTTAGAGATATAGCCACAATCATACAAAAAGGTACATATGGAACTCTTTCCCAATCGATTTTACTCAGGACTACTTACTCGACCACCCTACTATTAATTGTTTTGCATTCATGTTGCAGAAGCAAGATCAAAAGGTTTTAAACATGAAAGGCATGTAGGGCTGGTACCTTCTCTCAGCCTTCATTATCAGGACACTGCTTTATTTTGAGTTAGCTACAGTCCGTACTCTGTGCGCTATAGCCGCACTCTATTGGAATTCTAATGCAAGCAAGCCTTTTCACAAATATTTTGTTTTTCTTTGCTTTCCACGATAAATCTTCTTTTAATTCCTTGGAACTGGTGGGGCAACACGATGGATTAATAGTAAGGTCACCGTGTCAAATGCATTGGAGGTCAAACAAATGTGTACTACCAATATGGTGGCATGTTTAAAATACTGGCAGGCATTTGTATTGTAGTTAAAAAAGTTCCCCATACGATGAACACATAATACTTTGTACATTAAGCTTGCACAGAAGTATGCTATTTGGGCAAAGCACGCCTTGCTCTGCTAGGCCTTTTCGCTCTCAAAACTTCGGTGTCATGTGTGGTTGGTGGATGACAGAGACTAGTACTTCTCACAAACCATTGCTTGGGTACATGATACCAAAAGTATTTAGGCCATTCACTATACTTCCGTCAAGTGTTAAAATATGCCATTCTTTGGGAAGTCACCCACGTGACCCCGAATCTTATTTGCACCCTGTGACAAAAACAATCAATGTAGCAAAAAGTGAAAACATTATTTTGGTTAGGTTTTGTCCGAATTAACCAGGAATAATGTTTCCACTTTCGCTAGATGGTTGTTTTGTCATGGATGGCAAATAAAGTTCGGTCAGTGTGACTTCCAAAAAATGGGACCATTAACAACTAGATTGACAAAATCAACAGTTAAAAGGGCTCACATGTGATTGCAGTAAAATAAAACTATTTTTGATGCCGAAAGGAAAAGAGATGGAATAATATGTTCTGATGTAGCTCATAACTGTTCTTGTAATGCGTTTCAAACAATTTTTACTTTAAATTTTTACTAAAAAAAAAATGAGGAATTGTAGAACTATATTTTTGTGGTGGACTTGGACTAAATGAAATGTTCTTATGATACAGATGTTGCCTTTGTAAAAAAAGGTCATCAGCTTGAGAAAATTGATCAAACACTATGGCATGAATTGATCCAACGCAAAACTAACGACAACATAATGTGTATGTGTGGGTGGTTTTACGAAAGTGTCAGGGTTGATTGCACAGTATCAATTGCATGTTAGCTAACACACAGGGGTACACTACATCAGCACAGCATAAAAGCAGAGGTTTATTTTTATGTCCTTCCTATTAGCTTAAATGCTTCAAAATGTGCGACATACTAACACAAACACGCCAGAGTTGCGTTTGAAATGCAAACCAGGTTAGCCCTGCCTGCTCGGCCACTTTTTTTATATTTCCTCTATGCAACATGCGTGACCTAATTACCTTTCTCAATCACGCTTCTTTGGCCTGCGTGACCTAGTTTGTGCCCGTGTGCGCAATTTAGGGATGGCTGTGACAAGTGTGCACATGGATATTATTCCCCGGGTTTTCATCAGCTATTCAGGTGTGAATGTGCGAAGAACGGGGAAAGGATACTTAAAACTACCAGCAGTTCTTTAGTTCCGAGGCAATGTAATTATGCACTCTTGGACATTAATGTGATTGTCACATAAAATAAGAAAAAAGAAACACCCTGCCTGTTATACACAGTTAAATTTGTGGGTTACAAAACAAATCAATGTAAATCAATACAGGTCACCTATGTCACACTTAAATTTAATTATTACAAAAATTGAAATTCCTCAAATGAGTGGGTGTACATCTGCAGCTAACACCTTTTTGTATGTTGTGTCAGTTATATATTGCTGTGCATGCGCGGAGGTTGGTGCGGTGTTTTTGTGTGTGCATGCATATGTAAGCTTTTGTACGCATGTGTTTGTGCTGCAAACTTAGTTGCATTTACAGTGGCATTCAGAGTTCGATGACAAAAAAAATGTTGAAAATGTCATTTCTTTTTTGTTACAAGGGTGAAAAAGTGGGCCAATTCTGAATATGAAGTTATTTTTGCCTATGCTAAGTGTCTAAAGTACTTAGTCATTCGTTTTGGGTAGGCACTTGTTTGCTTCTAACTTGTAATCAAATTTTCTCCACAATAAGCTAAGAGAGAGACTTCAAAGATATCAGGCTTTTATTTTATGCATATTTTATCAACTCGAACAGTTCAGGCGTTATATTTTGCCCATTAGTAAGTAAAATACACATTTATCTGTTATGATAATCCATCCAGTTTTGTCTAATATTTCTGGGTCAGTGCATATATTAGTGCATGGGCACTTACACAAAGGATTAATTGAGGGACACAACTGCATAGAAAAATATTCAGACATAATGAAATGGACACTTACTGAAATCACTTCCACAAATTTGAAAACAATTTGGGTGTTTACATTCTGTAAAACAGCAAGAGTTACAGGCAATTCCTGCCTCAGAAAATCAAAATGTTGACATCTTTGCCAGAATTTAAGTGCTTTTAGCATGTGTTTGCCGCAATTAAAAAGCATTCACACATTGTACTTCAGAGTGACTTTTCTGTTTCTCATATTTGACACCTGTGCACCCCCAGAATAACACCACACCGATAATAATATCACAGTGTGTGTGTGTACTGACGTTACAGTGAGCCCCATCAGTTTCCCAAATTTCCACTGGTTCAGATACGGCCCGATATTAAAAACTGTAACAACACAGGCTCGTGAATTTGTCAATACGGCAGGCCAACCTCGCGGGAGTCAAGTGTCACTTGGTAAAACACAAATCCAGGTTCCCAATGTGTACATTTGCGATTGGATTTGTAACTAGCACAGATAGAATGGACGCACCTTGTACGACTCTAACGTTGCTGTTTTTGTCCTCTACTAGTGCATCTTTATACATCAATAACCCATTTAAAGACTGCAGTGGTCTCGTTTATGAGTTTATTCTCCTTTAGGTTTAGGGTTCATGAATAATATACCAGTGGCCTCCTTTGTGTGTTAACCCCCATGAGGCACTACCAATTTGAGTCTGTCTGATTGGTTAAAGGGCCATGGCCCAGATTTTAAAGTGTGATAATTTTTTTTATGGTTCACTATATATCACCCAGAAAATGGCTGTTCCCAAAATTTCAGTTGATTTTGACCATGAGTTGATGTTACTGGGACCAAATGTTTGTAGAAGGATCCCATAGGCACTGTGTTTTTTAATTTCGGCATGTACGACAGAAAATACAAATTCTTCCAGAGTAGATTGAATTTGAAGTAAGATTAGCACCACATACCCTACTTAGGCAGAAGGTTCAAAGGATATAAAATCTAAACTTTTAGGTAAGTGGGGGGAAAAGGATGCTGGATCAGACAAGGCCTCTTTAATACGGGCACAACATGAGATTGAGATAGCCCTCTAAGTAACCAATAAAAATAGTGCTGCTATATCTCTGAAACCGCACCAACATTCTTACAGTATTCCTGGGCAATGATTCATGGTACAAATTATATATCTCTTGTAAACCGAACCACATTCTACAGTAGTCTGGTGCAATTTGATTACATGGTAAGTCACTTCTATAGCTCTGTAACCGACACCAAACATTCTTACAGGATTCCTGGTGCAAGATAATGGTATCACCTTCTAATTACTCGGTAACCGCACCAAATTCTTAAGTATTCCTGTGCAATGTTAAATGTATTCCACCTTCTATATCTTGTAAAACCGCACCAACTTCTTACAGGATTCCTGGTGCAATGATTACATGGTATTACCGTCTATATCTCTGCTAAACCGCACCAACTTTTACAGTATTCCTGGTGCACTGTTACATGTATTAACTTCTATATCTCTGTAAACCGCAAACATTCTACAGTATTCCTGGTGCAATGATTACATGGTTAACCTTATATATCTCTGAAAAACGCACCAACATTATTACAGTATTCCTGGTGCATGATTACATGGTATTACCTTCCAAGTAAACACCAATCAAATTAGTGCTTAGTATCAATAGATAAGCAAGGTAGTGCCAAGGATAATTAACCTAGTCTTACCAAGGGGGGGGGGGTGGTTACACACCCCTAATGAACTTTGCTTCGGTTGGCTAAAATGCCAAGAGCTCGCGTAAAAAGGTAAAAAGCTGTCTAGTAATCACTATTTCATATTTCTGGCCATTATAGCGAAAAATGTGAAGGTAGTATCTTCACCGAGGTTAGGATATGCAGTCAAAGTCGAGGGTAAGGTGGGTTGCTACCCAAGGATATTAATGGTGCATTTTAAAAAAATATTATGCACAGTATGGCTCTAGATTTGCCATCGTTTTTTAGGGCTGAAAACTGCATGAAAATTCAGATATTCTAACTTAGCGCAAAAATGACCGCCCACATAATGCCTTCAGCCACCAAACACCCTGAAACCATGGTCAATTGCTAATAGCCTCGTCAACAGAATCCAGATTTTACCGGCAGTGGTCAAACACAACTTTGGTATCAGATGAAAATTTTCTCATTACTCTGTGAAAACTTAGGGCTAGAGGATGTTGTTTGGATGTGCCTCATTTTGGTTGCACCATATTTATTGTACATGGTGACTCTATGGGGATACAAAATCATGTTTTTAGCTCTCACATCAAAATGGATTGAAATTATCGGCACCAAACTACAGATGGGTTTTTAGGGTGAGCCATTCAATCAAGATGAAAATTTTATATATTACATGAGGTCATTCCCCTTTAAAGAAATAATATAAGCATCTGATGTTATAGAATGGACCATCTATTTTCTTTTTGGTTTTGAAGTTGGGTAAAAACGGGATTGTTTTTTAAATGAACTTAAAACCTCAAAGGAGGTTTAGTTGCTGGTTATCTACATATCTCTAAATAACAATCTTCTAAAATGGAGATCCTCTCATAATTGAAAAACACCTTTATACGGTTGGAAAGTCAATTTTTCCTTCTTTATTGAAATTTCTCAGCTTTTTTTTACAGAAAAGTGATATCAGTGGAAGCATTTTTAAGGCACAAAATCAGGAAAAACAAATATTTTGTCCTTTCTCCAGAGATCAACACATCAGCCATTGGAAGAAACTGACCAGGTGGATACATAAACAGAAGGTAAAAATATTGTCGGATGGCATTTTATTATTAACCACCTACACATCATGATTTACTGCTGAATAATATTTAAAAACAATTCTCCAACTGCACTGGATAATCATTAAAAAGTAAATAAATAATAAGTAAATATAAAAATAATAAATAAAACATCCCTCCACAGATGTACACAAGACAATAACAACAATATCCATTACAGAAGTGTGCAAAAAGTGCAAAACATCAGAAATTAGTAAAATTTTTTTTGAAGATGAAAAGAACTCTCAAGAAAAATTTGATTATGGTTTCCATTGGGTAGAACAGTTTCTTCGATAATAATTTTTTTACCCTGCGTTAATGTGGATGTTCAAAGGAAATTACAGCAAAATTACGCATAAAAGCAGCAGTTGGGCCATTCCCACTCTGTTTTGGGAAGTTTTTCAGGTAATGAGCATAGTGAAGCTGTTGACCCTAGTGGGACCATTGACAAACCATTTGCAGTAAATAGCCACCATTCTTGTAAGAATGACTTCCAAGAGTGCATTCCTCTTGAGGTGGGTTGCACGCATGGAGATGCCAGCTCATCTCAATCTTTTAATACGGTAAAATATGATGGAGTCAAATGTTATGCATTCCTTCTTGTGCTTTTGGATCTCCTTGGAGTTCTGTTTCTATGTTGTTGGTGTTTTTGCCGCCCTAGTTTCTTGCTGTCTTCTTTTGCTTTCATTATTATTACCTCTTTTTCTATCTAAGCTCACTCCATGCCACTGTATTCAGGGGGTGGCACCAGGGGGTGGCAGGGAGAAGCCAACCCCTTAAACATTCCAGGCGAGTTGTTTAATAACATAAATTGCCTAAACATTGGGTGTTTTTACCTATGTACGGTTTTCACCCCTCCTACGATTTTACCCTAAAGAGCGCCACCCTGCTGGTATTTGTCAAAATTTTACATGACTATATTCTTGTTGTGGCAAGCACTATTAGGAATGGTGCAAACTCCCCTCCCGCACTTTCTTCCTCTTATTGCATTCCATTCCCCAACTCCCGATTTAGCACATGTGAATCACACCCACACCCAACATAAAGGAGGTCCTTCCCATAACGTAATCAAGGAAAATCTGTTGTTCATGTCCATGGTTAAGCACAAACCGTGGACATTTACACAAAACAAAACCGCTATACTTGACACTTAACATCCCGGGTTCAATGACACACAATCAGTTTCCAGTACTAAAGTGCTAGTGATATCGGGGTGATGATGTGGATGGTTATCGTGACTTTTTCATAATGACATCACATCACCCGCAAATGTGGCAACATAATTTCCCCTAACCCCATCCCTATTTCTTTGACATTTGTAACCCAAGCCATTGAAAGAGTTGTTGCATTTAATGTAAACATTGCTGGGAAAAAATCCACATTTCCTGGGAATCCACTTTTTTTTTTGCATTGCCTATTTTCCCAAGAGAACTATGTATTTTACTGAAAAGAGTCCTCTATATTTTGTGAAGAGTCTACATTGAATTGACAATTTCCCACATTTACCATATTTAAATGCCTCCTGAATTTCACTAGTTTCCTACAACATGCATGTGTGCATATTGTGAGAGTTGCAATGTCAGTAGGTAAAAAAAAATTGTTTGTCGTAACCTGACCAATCCTAGAAAAAATGCAAATAATCTATAAAAAAAATCTGCTGACCGACCTGTAATTTTCATTTCCAATTTTTTTTTTTTTTTTACCAACACAAAAACGAAAATATTCCTATTTCTTCGGCTTTGATTTCTCCCCTCCAACCTTTGAAACTCTCACCCACTTTCTTCATGTTACTGTTAAAATTCATGGCGGTGGGGGGGGCTAACATTGTAGATCTGGTTCAAATAGCAACACTCAACACATTGTAAGACGAGGATGTTTTTACTGTACATGTCTTCTCTTCTTACTTGAAATATGAAGTACATTAACAAACGGTACTTTCACAAGGTATGAATATACACTGCCCCAAAGACAGAGAAATTGTTGACCTGGCCTGCTCTAATTTTATTGCCCAAGATTTATATCATCCGAAAGATCAGCTCTGGCTATCATGCACAGAGTGACAAAAAATGCTAATCCTTTTATGGGTAATGGTTCCAAAAAAAAAAGGAAGTGGAAAGAACTAGAGCAGAACTTTAAAGAGTTTCTTAAAACAAGTGCATGGGATTCGCAGTATGCAGGTTCCAAGGATGCAAGGTTTGTCTACAGTGTAATGATGCATAGATGACAAGTGAACTATTGCACTGTGGATGAGGTTTACTGTTCATGGTGCTGGAACGTGACAAGGAGGGCAAAAAGTCCATTGCCAGAGGCCTGGTGTTCAGGACACTGGAATGTTGCCACTGGCAAAGCTTGGGCATGACACGAGAATCTCTCGTCACCGCAACGCCCAAATACCCATCGTTACTTTCTGAAGAATGTACTTAATGTACAGAGAGGGGTAAAATTTCAGACCATTCCAAAAGACAAGGGTCATGTATTTAATTCTAGGAAGGGTGGAGGAAATGAGGTCAAGCATTCTGGACAGCCACAGTCCGGAATTGGGTCATCTGCATATTAGTTTCATTTGAAAAGCCTCCAAAAGATGTGAACATTCTCACGTTTTTAGCCTGCATCTAAGTAAAATATAACTTGGCCCCACAGGCAAAAATTGAGGGATGATCTGATTTTTTGTCATCAATGGTGAAAATGGTCAAAGTGTTCATAACACAGCAGATCACCTCTCACCTTGTAATATTCTTTTTCCTGTTTAAAAAAATATTGTTGTTTTTTATTCAAATATCTTCCTCTAAAAATTTGTATAATTGTATTCTCCATCTTGATAATTCAAAGGAAAAAGACCTACTAAAGGCAGCAAAACCTGTAATAAGAAACCACAAAGATAACATTGATCTTAAAGGATAGGAACTTATCATAGGCCTATGTTGTAACTAACATCTAGAAGGGAATAATTTGGGGAAGAAAACCTCAAATTGGGGGCAAAATGGCCAGCTATATTCTCGACTGTTGTGCTGGACAGTTCCATTCCAAAACAGGGTCAAAAAGAGTTGCACAACCAGATTGATTATTGATTTTCCAATGATGATGTTAAATAGGTGCATGGTCACCACACCTGTCATCAGGGACAATACTGGGTAATCCTATTCACACTCAACAATCACTCTCATGATATCAAAGCCAAATAATGACCATTTCTGTCCCCTTCAGGTGCATATTCATTCTGGCTCTTATGCAACAAATTGTAGTAGGGTTTTTTTTCCCCAAATTCCGGTGTGTCCTTGGTGTAAGATATTCATGAGTTAGACTAGAGTAAAGACTCTTTTACAGAATAAAGCTGTACAATCCTTGTAATCCTTTGATCCTCTTATAGAAGATTTCATGCTTGGCTAATTTCATGCTGTCTTGCATGAAGGATGAACCCCAATTCCTGCTTTTTAAGTTTCAACCACACAAAAAAAAAGATGGAACGCTGCACACAGAAGCAGAACTTAAAGGGTTGATCTTAAAACAAGTGCATGGGATACGCAGTATGCAGGTTCCAAGGATGCAAGGTTTGTCTACAGTGTCATGAATGCATAATGACAAGTGACTATTGCACTGTGGTGAGGTTTACTTTTCATGGTGCTGGAACGTGACAAGGAGGCAAAAATTCCCATTGCCAGAGCCGGTGTTCGGACACTGGACTGTTGCCACTGCAAAGCTTGGCATGACAATATGAGAAATCTTCTCGTCACCGCAACGCCCAAAATACCATCGTTCTCTTTCTGAAGAATGTACTTAATGTACAGAGAGGGGTAAAATTTCAGACCATTCCAAAAGACAAGGGTCCATGTATTTAATTAATTCTAGGAAGGGTGGAGGAAATGAGTTCAAGCATTTTGGACAGCCACAGTCCGGAATTGGTGCTCATCTGCATAGTAGTTTCATTTGAATGCTTCCTTCCTTATAACTGTGAAGCCTCCAAAAGATGTGCACATTCTCACGTTTTTAAGCCGCATCTAAGTAAATATAACTTGGCCCCACAGGCAAAAATGGAGGGATGATCTGATTTTTTGTCATCAATTGTGAAAATGTTCAAGTGGTTCATAACACAAAGCAGATCACCTCTCTCACCTTGTACTATTCTTTTCTGTTTAAAAAAAATTGTTTTTATTCAAATTCTTCCTCTAAACTTGTATAATTGTATTCTCCATCTTAATTCAAAGGAAAAAGACCTACTAAAGGCAGCAAAACCTTAATAAAACCACAAGATAACATTGATCGTAAGGATAGGAACTTATCAGAGCCTCTTTTTGTAACTAACACTAGAAGGGAATAATTTGGGGAAGAAAAACCTTCAAATTGGGGGCAAAAGGCCAGCTATATTCCGACTGTTTTGCTGGACAGTTCCCATTCCAAAACAGGGTCAAGAGTCACAACAACAGATTGATATTGATTTTCCAATGAGAATGTTAACTAGGGGGCATTTCACCACACACCTGTCATCAGGGACAATACTGGGTAATCCTATTCCACTCAACAATCACTCTCATGATATCAAGCCAAATAATGACCATTTCTGTCCCCTTCAGGTGCATATTCATTCTGGCTCTTATGCAACAAATTGTAGTAATAGCTGTTTTTTTTTCCAAATTCCGGTGTGTCCTTGGTGTAAGATATTCATGAGTTAGACTAGAGTAAAGACTCTTTTACAGAATAAAGCTGTACAATCCTTGTAATCCTTTGATCCTCTTATAGAAGATTTCATGCTTGGCTAATTTCATGCAGTCTTGCATGAAGGATGAACCCCAATTCCTGCTTTTTAAGATACAACACAGGCTATCATTTAAAATCAAAATCTCTCTTTACTGTTTTTTCGAAGAAGACAATCTCAGAATAGATATTTCCCACCAAGAAATACTGGAATTTCTTGAGGAGAACACATTTTCAGATTCAACATTGGTTAGAAAGTGGAAGGGGATTTTGAACAAGACATGTTGAAGGGATAAGCAGCGATAATGCGAGAGAAAAAATGTGGAAATGCATTTTTTAGTTTATAAATCAGGGATGCGTGTGTACAATTCCATATCACTACTTCAATGTAGGGAATAAACAAAAAGTAAAAAATGAAGAATTTGAGGAAATTTGTCATACTGTCTCTCGGCAAATAGACATACAGCGATGGCATCTCATTATCTACACTAAACAGCCAATTGTGGTTTACACCAGTACAGAATAAACAAATATCAATAATTATTGTTTGAGGTCAAACTGTACAGGTCACGGTGCACAATATCACAATTACAAATCTGGGATATTCAGAGGGAAAGGCTTTTTTTTAATCTCAAGTCGGAATTTTTATACGCACATGTAGTAATTCCAGAATCAGATAAAATGTACTGTCTTGTCTTTAATACATAGATTTCAAGCCAACCACTTGCAAGTTATATTAGTTCATCCATGCCAGTAACTATGTTTCGGATCAGCAAATCGCTGCTTATCCCTTTAAAGCGTTCCAACATTTTAACTGCATTTCTCCCATTGCATTCCACACTTGGAATTTTAAGGTGCATTTCGTGATTTCAGCACTTTCTGTTTTATTCATTGATCACTAGATATCCTTGCGAAAAGCTTATTCCCAAAATTTGAGGTGATCCCGATCTTGCGGTTTTGTGTTATGAGCAATTGCTCGCTTCCCACGGTCCCATTGGCTACTGTGCTGTAATTTCTGTCCGTTTACGGTACAGAAAATACAAATTATTTGCGAATTTCTTACAGATGCGACCAATTTTGCACGTAAGATATGGCACACAAAACACGTGGAATTCTAAGGCTAAAAAAACGGTTCAGCTGATATCAAAAGCTCAAAATTTTTTAGGTGTCGGGGGGACGAAGGCTGTGGATCACGAAATGCCCCCTTTTAAGCTTTGAACTTACCTTGATACATGTGGGTTGCTGGGTACCCAGGTTTCCCAGACACCACTCTGAGATGGTCCATACTGTATATCTTGGCAGCCATAAACGCACTTTATACCACGTGTCCCCCTCTAAGTGTTAATGAATGGTATATTCAGTCACGCTTCCCCGCTGACTGCCCACTCATTCGGTGGTCGCAGAAAGTGCCCTCCCTCTATATTGCCAACAATCTTGTACATTGTGACAACGCCATTGCGTTCGCGTTCCGGAGTCGGCTGCCATTGGCTGGTGCTGTCTCCTCGCTGTTGTGGACAGTGTGTAATACTGGTGCTCTTTCAGCAGGGGCTGGAGTTAAGAAAGAATACTAAGTAAGTTCATCACTTAGCAAAAAAAAAAAATTGTTGTATTGGAGTAGGGGGCCAGTGCAAAATAGGTTAGGTCGGGCGGATTTTTTTTTTTTTTTTAATAATGAATTATTTTATTTTTTTTATTTTTTTTATTTTTTTGTAATGTTACTGATATTGATACTTTTGACTCTTATTATTGAAATCCTTAAGAGAAGCTGCCAAATTTACAGCCATAACCAAAAAAACACAAAAAATATTGAGAAACTCGGTTAAAAAAATCATGGTAAAAAACAACTTGACAATAAGATGTTTGAAAATCAATAAAAAAAAATTATGTTCGGTATACGTTTGTCCAGGCTTGATTTTCAAATTAGGGTATGGTGGTACTCCAACACAACAATTTTTTTTTTTTGGCCTTTGATGGAGAAAACCCAATCTCTGCAATGAAAACTTGTTGCAACCATGGAGTCAAAAACATTTGGTGGAATTGTCAAAGAAAAAAAGGCATTTGTACAGTTTCACCCACCTGGACATATTTGTAGCTTTTTTTTTTTGACATGCAAACTGTATCAATATAGCTAAATAGCATTAAAAAAGACCATAGCTAACTTTTCATGCCAAATTAATTGTAAAGCTTTTGTAAATAGCCTTCACATCACTCGTGCCTTTTAATTTTTATGGTCATGAAAAAAAAAACATACAACAACATACATGTCTAATTTATGGCCTACTCCCAACAAATTGACCCCCGATCAATTTTTTCACAGTCAGGTACGATCATCCCCCAGATAGGACTCCTTTTGGACCCCCCTCCTTTGTTTGTTTTTAAATATTTTGTTAATTCCACAATTTCATGACCATATATTTGGTGTAATCAGAAGGCATGTGCCTAGGCTAGCATCATTATCAGTGAGGAGCGATTGCCTACCTGTGCCTGCTGCTACATCTGTCCCCATATTTCAATAGAAAGAGACGAAACATAAAACCGATTTTTGTGGTCGAAGTTGTTCTACAGCTCAGTTGCAGCCGCAAAAATTGCCAAGTAAATGCTGAGCCTGGTGGACCTACTGTATGGCATCTATTGTACATTAAAAATGTTTGTTAGACTGTGACCAAGGTAGAAAAACTGTGCTGCTCGCCTTTTATTTTCCATACAGCCCAACACTTTCTGGTTCTAGAGAGCTGGGCATTTAAATCTTGCGTAAGCAGGAAGCAGCTAAAACTTAGCAACATGGTTTTGACACGCACCAAGTCAACTGCAAAAGCGCCTGGACGAGCAAGGAAAAAGCACACGGCTGGGTCATATCGCTAAGCAACCCCCAGCAAATTTTTATATTGCTAAAATATAGGAGCAGCAGAGCAGAATGGAATGGGATTTTATGAAGTAAGCACAAAACAATGTTCTTTAATTTCAATGGTGAGGAGGAGGGCGATTTACTGAGTAGTACGTCCATGCTTGTGGTGAACACTCAAGATGACATGCGACAGATCCACTCCACCGGTAGCTTTCACTGTAGTTTATAGGTCATTTGTAACAGATTTTGTAATACGGTTAAAAATTTGGTCTTGATTATGAGGTTTTGGATGCCCTATGCAAGGTGTGGTTCTAATTTGGTCCTTTATTCTGGAGTGTTTGGATGCCATATGCAAGGTGTGTTTCTTCATTTGTTCCTTGATTAGGAGGTTTGGAATGCCTATGCAAGTGTTTACTTGTAAGCATTCTTTTGTTCATAAATCATAAACATGCAGTGTGCATCTCATGTAAACTTCTTAACGACCCTTAACGCTCCTTCTAATTCCCTACACACAGATCTGGCAAAAAGCATCCGATTGTAATAATTTCATCAATAATCTCACGGAATAAAGTTATAATACTCTAAAAGTGACTGCGATCTATGCCAAAGGTGGAACTGAATACAAGGTTATTACCATGTTATTATAAAACAAAGGAACTATAAATTTTGTGGTGCTTGGCTTGCGCGCTCGCTTTATTCAAAAAATATATACGCTGAGGGGCCACCAGCCTATTTCAACTCGCCCTCACCTTACCTTTGACCTTGCATTGACCTTTGACCTCATCACAATATGAGGGCTGGATCCCACACTGCACCTAGGACACAAGTTTGGTTTTCCATTTAACTTCAACTTCGAGCATAAAGATATGATTTTTTGAATCGTTCCTCTATCTACGTCCGATTGAACCCGGTATAGACTGCATTCTTTTAGGTGAATACGATGCCGCATAACTCCTTACCTGGCTAAGTTTCAATTGGTCATACTTGTCAAGTTCAATCCCAGCCCTGGGGGTCCGGGACATAGCGGGGTATATGCCTGGACATAGCCTTGCAGTCCAAAAAAGTATTGCCCCGCAAGCCGGGATGTTTGCCTTGACTTGGCCGGGATTTTCGTTATCTTGTCCCGTCCCGGCCCTGCCGGACAATCATTGATGATAGCTTGGACTTAAGCTGGAGGTACAAAAAATTTTCCCTGCTCCGCCGGGACATAAACGAGAACTGTGACGGCACACTATATAAAACCAGGCTATCATTGAGCAGTATCGCCCGTCAGATCTGTAGTATATCAACCATTTTATATAGCTACCATTCCAAGTCGAACTCTTCTTCCATGTCGTGAGGCAAGCTATGCCACAACGTAGCACACACGCACGTCATCGCACGGTCGAGATATCAACTAACCCGAGGATCGATATTTCAACGTAAAATTGCCCAAAAAACTCAAAAATCAACAGAAAAATGTTAAAAAAATTAATATCAACTCAATCACAGAAATCTAAATTTTTCCGATTCATAATTCATAAATCACCTAAGGTAGTGAAAGCTATTTGATATTTTCGTTCTAATGCCAGGAATATTGCATTTCTTGCATAAAACGCGGGCATTTTTAATATGAAAATAAAAATATTGAATCGCTTGGAAACAATAAATGCTCATGAAATACATTCTGTTTGCTCAAATACTTCTCGAACTACTGCATGTTCCGATATAACAAAATTAAAATGTAATCGCGATTTCCGAACTGTTTTTGGCAGTGTTATTCCCCTTCAATCAAATTTTTCCATTTTCGGGATCATTGCAATTATTTGAAACGCGCCGCGCCATTCAGAGCCAAGAGTACCGCCTCCAGGCGCCTGCGTAATGTCCGCTCAATTTCCCGCAAGGCGTGCCGAGCTGAGGTCCCTGGTCCTGGGGTCTAACATTTAGAGAACCGGGGGAAATTGAAGATTTGTTCAATAAATCTAAAAAGTATAAACAATCTATTTTACATTGCACATAAATTTCCTTCCTTTTGTATTGGAAATTGCAAGTAAAATTGTAACATAAAATATTGATAGTGGGTTTGGTTGGCTTGGGCAATAAGATCTTGGAATGGTTAACTTTTTAGTTCAAACAACGAAACACAATGTTTTCAAATCAATATTTACTAACCATGTCTTCTTATTTGAACAATTTACCCAAACTACTGTTTTTCTCGTAATTTGGTACCAGTAGTAAAAACTATTACAACTTTTAAATGAAAATATAATAAACTGTTCCCTTTTTTCCAGGCCCCTAGAAATATAACGTGTAGCAGATTATATCATTTAGTGGTCCGATATCGCCGTGGATAATGTGGATTTTTTTACAAACCAACTAAACCAGGGTTTGTGAAATTCCAAGGTGGTGAAATTTTCCGGCTCGTTATGACACTTCCGGCATCCCAAATGTAGTATGATTTTATATAGCTAGACCTGTTGTCGCATACCGGAACCGCCGAACCGGGATTGTACAGAATTTTAAAGCAGGTCCCCGCCCCCAATAGCCGAGAATATACGGGGATTTTCAACCCCGGGCCCCGAAGCCCTGCTTATTAGGGGCCGGTACATATCGGGAGGGATGTACAACAAAAGTAGCCCAAGCCCGGCGTACCCTGGATTTCGTGCTACTTTAGCGGGGACAGAGAAGGTTGGGTGTCACGACAGCAAAATTACATTCCCGGCTATCCCCGCTATGTCCCGGACCCCCAGGGCCGGGATTGAATTGACAAGTGCATTACCCTGTCCGTCACGCTTTAGTTTTAAGTTGCTTTTTTATACGCAATTTTAAATGGTCTGCTCCAATACCTCTCCTCTGATATTGCGCTAAATAACCACACCCAAACCAGCTCCCACCATTACCCCACCGTCCGTTCATTGGTTGTGACAAACTAACTTCATGTTCCTAAACCCACCTTCCACAGTGTATAAGCATTTTCAGTAATTGGACCACCCACTTGGAACAGCTTCCTTATCCTCAGGAGCTGGTTCTCTACATGCTTTCAAAAAGCTTTGACAAACACTCTTGTTTTTCTTATGAGTTTAATTGGTTTTTCCCTCTAATTGTATGCTTTGTTTGTTCTGCCTATGCATAGTTTGTATGGGGGCGCTTATACCTTTTTTTAGAATAAAGTGGCGGTATAAATACTATATGTATGTTATGGTATGTATGTATGGTATGTATTATGTATGTATTATAATAATAGTGTAGCTTCTCACTCCACACACAGGGATTTTTATTTAAAAATGATTTAATCATTTCAGATAAATTTAAAACCTTTTAAATGTATCGTGGAGCCTAAGGCAATCAAATTAGCTCCGTACTTTTGTTTTCTCAATTCACTTTTCGTAGTCCGAGCTATTTGCGAAGCTAACTCATTTGCAATTGGCAATCGATTCAAAACAAGGTGGGCAAACGAACGAACTACCTGAAGGAGCGCTGCAGTGAAAATAGTGGATTACAATTTTTTAAGCGTCAGAGACTGTAGCGAGGATTTTATGGAAACATAAACATTTCTGGCTTTTTGGATATATCGTTCTGTAGACTAGTGATGGCATTCGAACAGGCGGATATGACGTATTGGCGTTCGTCATGTACGTGGTAAAAGCTACTTTACTGTGTAATGTGTTTACTGTTATTGTGAAATAAGTCCTTACGGTGAACAGCATTGCTTTTAACACATATGCTACTTTTCATAGTTATGGAGGGCATAATAGATTAGTGTCGGCAAACAGCCGGGACAAAGTTGCACCCCACCTGAGGGACCTTTGGTCATGTAAGTTTTCTGGGGGGTCGTTTCAAATTTGCTGTCACAAATTCTCGCATAAATTTGCCGAAGTCAAGCTTCAGCATGTTCATAACTAGTGCTTGAATTTTTGGGGGAGTCTTCGTCCCATACACATCATACAGCATGCTCACTGTTCACACTACGATTCTCCCCCAGTCACGGCGAGTCCGATTCATCATTTCATGTAATCATGTCAAACTAAAATTTCATTTGTGAATACTCATTTAGGTAGGATCATCGGATAAAATGGTTTTAAAGAAAATGACCATAAAACAAAACCCCCGACCTCAATTTAGTCCAAACTTGACCTATGGTAAGTGATTGAACTTTCCTCCTCAATATTTTGCAGGTTTCGGACAGTGCTATTTGTTTTAGTGTTTTTATTTATTTTTTAAATTCCCCTAATTTTTTTATTGAATAATTTTTTCCCGCCTAAATGGAAGGTGCTTTTAAACTGAAACTCCAGGGATATGGTTGTATAAACAAAATACCTCAAATTCTCACGTTTGCTTTTTTACATCAAGTTTTATTTTTTTAGAAAAATGATTTTGGAAAAATAATTCAGGTAAAATTAAAAACACCTTCATTTTCAAAATAGAACACTCAATCGGCAAAATCTAATGTGATACTTTTCTAAATTTGATTTCCTTCATATGACACCTTATTCATCACCAAGGGAGTTGTAGTTCCTTCAGTATTTCTAGAAGATAATCAGCCCAACGGTGTTGTTGTGCACCAACCCTGTTCTTTGTTTTTTGATGCCATAACAGAAAAATAAAAATTCTATGGATATTTGATAATTTCTCTAACCATAAAACAAATCAAACTTACTAACTCATCAATTACATGAGAAAGAATGAATAAATATGTATGTTTTTTCACAAAATGGCCCCATTTTTGGGGTCCATTTTCTATACTGTGCCAAATCATCCCTGGTACAAGTCTATAGAATTTGAAATGCATTATTGGACCTATCTCCAAACGGCCCTTTTGGAAAAAATTAAAATTTGGCACAGAGTTTCTTTCACCAATACCAACATTTCATTAGAATTTCACGAGATCTGGGCACGAAGCGTAGCCGATGTATCCACCTTAAGAGTGTCATTTTGACTGGCCACTGCCGTTGCTGCTTTTATTATAAAGAATTAGGTCGTTAACTCTGTGTGTGTGGAAACTTCCTATGAGAGGTTGTGGTCCCCCTCCATGGGCCTACGAATCGCCTGATCAAAAAAAGTTTCCGGTGGTTTTCTGCCTGGCGATATGTGATTCTGCCCAGCAACCCCGAGCGCGTACAGGTGCGTTTTCTCCTCTACTACGACCTAGTGCGTACAGGTGGCGTACTACCTAGTTCCATATCAAATTGAACCCCGGCATCACCAATGACATTGCTTACATTTCAACAGCTGTTTAAGAATTTTCAATTCAGGTGAATTTTAAAAACTTTGCGTTGACACAACACACATACATTCACATGCACAACGGATTGGCCAATGGTCCTGCAAGCTATGCTGTTGGCCCACAACAGTGAGTGAGTGAGTATTAAAGTTTAATAATAACGACAACTCAACACAATTTGTGTTATATCGTGTCATTACCTTTGTCATTTAACATAATATAAAAAACAACGCAATATAAACTTCATTTCAATTCAATAACAAGTAACCATATACAAAAATGATACACAGCAATCGTTATGAACAAGAGCATCACCTATCCATTTATAAACAAGATAAAACAAACTATTGCAAAAGATACACTTAGAAAACATTCATAATGAAAACATTTCAAAAGATATACTATAAATTTATAACTATACACATCATAGTCACTGATGACAAAGGGGTCATCACGCATCCGTGT
>JAMKCH010045647.1:0-13065 GCA_023653785.1 Ophioderma brevispina | reverse complement strand
TTTAAAAATGCGGCAGTCTTTTACTCATGTTGAGAACAGACTGTGGTATGGTTCGTTCAAATACTGTAAAAGTGATAATTTTCGCCCGTGTTGTAATTTTTCGTGTTCAGTGATTTTTAAAATTTTGCTTGTTTTTAAATTCGCCTTTTCCAGCTATCTAATAGACATACACACAAAAATAAAGCAGTTCGCGGGTTTTAATTTCGTGCTAGCTCAAAAACGCGTGCGCCCGAAAAAGCGTGGAATGAAAAATATTAATGTAGCGTGAAAATTCATTTACAATAGTGCACGGAGCAAAGTCATTGTCACCAAAAACTATTTGCGCATTTCCTGAGACAGGCATTTAAATACTAATTTTAATCAAAATTAATTTGATATTATTACTTAGCTTGTACACCAACATTAAAAATTGCACTATTTTTGATATTGTATATGCGAAAGACTGAATCTTCACCAAGGGCTCATCACAAATTGCCATATGTAAAGAGGTAAGCAATGAAGATGATGCTGATGATCTAAGGGTATCCCTTTAAGCAATCTAAATCTTAAAATCTACACAACTCAGTTATTGGAAAAGATCGCATTTTATCATTATTGAGCGCAGTGGCGGATTTAAGGAAAAGGGGCCATTGGCAGCAGATTAAGATGATCCCTTTTTGTCAGAATCAATGCAATATTAGCACTTTAGTGCGGACTATGTGTGTCCGAGGGGGGCCCTGAGAAAAAATATTTTAGGGGGGCCTTGTCAACAGCTGCGGACACGTGCTGAAATCTTAAATCCGCACAACCTTTCAGAAAACATCCTGAACTTACTTCATTGATTGGTTCCTCGGCCAACAAGCACCACTGTCTCCCTCCAGGGTCTGGCGGGGGTTCATCAAATTCTCCAACCACATGACGAGGCCACCCAGAATATTATTGATGTAATAGCGGCCCCTATTGCTGGAGCTGCCTTAATATCAAGCTGTTATACACACAAAAAAGGTCATCAACATGCATGAATAACATAGCAACAAAGAAAAAAAGCACCACAAGATTTTAAGGACGTAATACTCTAGTTTGGATATAAAACATGCAGATATGGTCATTTTTAAAATTAAAACTGCACTCGTTTCTATTAGCTTTGCTATGCTCGTACAAGTACAATCAATTAAAGCTACTTTCATGTGGGAACAGATTTCTAATCAGTGCTACTCTTGTTTTTTTCAATAAGTGATCAAAGATACACCACCCGTGTTTGCACACCTTAAAGGCTGTCTGAATCCAAAGCCTCGTCCCCCGACTTAACTCAATAAGTGAGATTTCATATCATGGGATGAACCGTTAACATTAGTTAATCCAGTGTGCCAACTCGGTACGTGGAAATGCGGTCATGTCTGTAAGAATATTCGCAATTTTGTATTTTCTGTCTGTAAACGGACAGAAATTATAGTATCTGTATCTGTCTGTATCTGCCAGCACGGTACAATCGCCTGGTGTGGCTGTCCCGTACAGGAAATGCTGGAAGGGGCTGGATGCACTATTTTAAGTGAGCTTAGCGCAAATGGTTGGCGGTAAATGGAGCTCAACTGAATTTTAAAAAAGCGCCAATTGAAGTAGCTGTCCTGATGCAGTCGGGGAGGTTAATTCCATTCTGTATAGTCCATGGGTTAGAGTGAATGACGATAGTGTTAGTGTTTGGTCTTATGCGATCGTAGATGAAGTTGCCATGGGTTGTCTGGTGTTTGATCTGGTTGTAGTCTGGTCTTATTGGTTTGGGTTTGGGCATGATTTTATGAGCAATTATTATGTGAATGAGGCATGAGTTTCTTTGTCGATGGTACATAGTCGGGCTTTCATGCGTCTGATGTCGAGTGGTTCCAATTCAACTTGGTTTAGATGTCGGGTGACGCTTGATTCTTAATAAAATAGTCGTTTAAAATGAATCAGGCAGCACGTCCTTGAACTTTGTCCAATGTGGTGATGTTATTTTTCTGATGAGGATCCCGTATCGTCGGGCAGTATTCTAGGATGGACGAACTAATGCTTTGTAAGCAGCTTCTTTAGTGGCTCTCTCACAACAGGAAAGGTTTTCTAGTAGCCCCAGAGTTTCTATAGCTTGGCAGCAGTCTGATTTATATGTATATTCAAGATAAGTCAGATGACAACTCCCACTCTAATATAAGGGTAGTGTTTCACCTCTTCCAAGTAGAGTGTCTTCCATATGATAACGATTAATGAGTGAGTTTCTTTTGTGAGTCATCCTCATGAGAAAAATTTTTTTGATTAAAGCCCATCTGCCAGGTGTTTCCCATTTGCAAAGTTTGTCGACATCATCCGGATGGATCTTTGCCATCACTGACGTTTTTTTTCTATACAAACTATGTAGTCGTCTGCAAAAAGTCTAACACTGGCATGAGAGGATGAGAGGTCGTCGGCCAAGGTCATGGATATGGTTAAAAACAGCAAGGGCCCAACACCGCCCCTGAGGAATGCCGGACTCTACTGGAGACTCAAAAGATGATTCTCCATCAACTGACAACCTTATGATGGACGTTTGGTGTGAGGGAAGGAGTCAACCAGTAGTAGTGTTGTTGCGAATTCCAACCTGATGAGTTTGTCAGGAGAGTCTACGATGGGGGACGGTGTCAAACGCCTTGCTGAAATCCATGATGATGAGCTCGGGCTGGCTACGAATATCCAGAATAATATTGAGGTCGTTGGGGTCAGAGCTGCAAGCTGTGTTTCACATGAACGTCATTTTCTAAAGGCCGTGTTGTTGGTAAGATAGGATTACCATGTTTCCAAAGTGGCCATGCGGTGTTATGGATAATGTGTTCTAGGAGTTTAAAATGATAGAGCAGTGAGAGACCATGGGCGATAATGTACCGGATCTGAGCGATGCTTTTTTGTAATGGTGGCAGTGATGTTTAGTTTTCAACCAATATGCAGGAAGAGTTCCAGTGGACAGATGATTTTGGAAAAAGCTTTTGGAGATCGGTGCAATACTTGTTGAACACGATTCAAGGACACGTAGCATAGTAATGTTGTCAGGCCCGGCTGCATTATTGGATTATTTAAATCATTGGTAATTTTCAATCCCATCGGTGTTGATTTAAAGATCGGAATATCAGGAACATTACTTTGTCCAAGATCCGGAAATAGTTGGAGTCTTTCTTGAGTAAAGACGAAACAGAATTGACGGTTCAGGGCCTCTGCTTTTTCCTTGACTCCAGACTAAGATACTTACCAGCCGACTTCAAGGGAGACACTCCAGACACCTCGTCTTTTTGGATTTAACAAACTTCCAGAAGGGCTTAGGATTATCCGATTTTAAACTGGCTCCAACAACATCTCTAATGTAGACCTTCCTCGCTTTCCTGATTTTTCGGTCAATCTGTCACGGAGTTTTTCCTAAATTTGGACCAACAATCTGCAGTGCGCTCTTTTTGGCTCTATTTATTAAAAGACGCTTTTTTAGATTCACATTCTTTTGAGGAGCTGTTGATCCAGGATTAGTGAATGGCTGGCAGGACATTTTTGTTGAAATGTGATTTTCCATGGAATTGCAGAAGAGCTTTTTAAATGAGAGAAAACAAACTATCAATGGAATTGTTGATGACAATATCGTCAGTCAATTCAGAGGTTAAGTTTATTCATGTCGGCATTGACAACAGTGAAATTCCTTTATTATAAAGAAACACTTTGCGTCTCGGTGGCCTGGTAATTTTTGGTTTCACAGTACATTGCACCTACAGACGACCATGTCGGGATCACTTATTCACAGTTCACACGGACATACTCGGCCGCAGCAGGAGTATTCGTAAGACAAAGGTCGAGGATGTTGTTAAGACGTGTAGGTTTATCCACCAAGTTGCCGTGAAGATTTTGGTCATTAAAAACATCAATTAAGACTTGCTGACAGCAGCGGTGGTAGGCCACCTCCTGCCGGTCGAAAGATACTGTTCCCAGTCCACATCTGGGAGATTGAGATCACCAAGCAGCCATATATTAGCATTTGGAGATCTATGGATAAGGAGGCATCTAGCCTCCTTTGCCATAATCAACATCTGAAGAGGGCGCCCGCTATAATAAGCTCCGATGAATAAAATGAGAAGATCAAACCGGGTTGACATTGATAGAAATCCACCAATTCACAGTCAGTATCGATGCGGATAATTGGATACACAAGGGCAGTTTTTTAATAGTTACATAGTGGCCTATGGGACCAGGGGAAACGAGTTATTTGCTTCATAACACCGAAACTGCCAAAGTCGCGGGATCAGATAAAACGTGTGAATAAGCTTTTCTCAAGGATATCTAATGAACCTGAATAAAAACAGAAGGTGCCTGAGAATCACGACGAAATGCCCACTAAGATAAGCAAGACATTGAAAAATACCTATTGTAAGATATAGTTAATGGTTTTCTTACTCCTACTCGCCTCCATTGAGTATGCGTGCCGCTAGTTAGCCCAACCTCCTGAGAGCATGTTCTTTGCTTTCTACCCATACTCGACCTCCATTCATATCGTCGCTAGTGCCCACAACTCCTGAGAGCATCTGCTTCTTTTGTTTTCTTACCTCACTCGCCTCCATTGCCGTATGCGTGTGCGTAGTAGCACAACTCCTGAGAGCATCTGTTCTTTTTGTTTTCTTACCTCATAGTCGCCTCCATTGTGTATGCGTGCACTAGTAGCACAACCACCTGAGAGCATCGTTCTTTTTGTTTTCTACCTCATTTAGTCGCCCCCATGGCGTTATGGCTGTGCACGATAGTAGCACAACCTCCTGAGGCATCTGCTTCTTTGGTTTTATTACCTCATACTCGACCTCCATGCGTATGACGTGCGCTAGTGCACAACCTCCTGAGAGCCATCGGTTCTTTTTGTTTTATTACCTCATAGTCGCCTCCATTGCGTATGCGTGCACTAGTAGCACAACCTCCTGAGAGCATCTGTTCTTTTGTTTCTTACCTCATAGTCGCCTCCATTGCGTATGCGTGCACTAGTAGCACAACCTCCTGAAAGCATCTGTTTTTTTGTTTTCTTCCTCATAGTCGACTCCATTGCCGGTGTGCGCGTGCCCACTAGCTAGCCCCACAACCTGAAAGCATCGTTCTTTTGTTGTTCTAACTCATAGTACGCCCCCATTGCGTATGCGTGCACTAGTAGCACAACCACCAGCAAAGCATTGTTCGTTTGTTTTCTTACCTCATAGTCGCCTCCATTGCGTATGCGTGCACTAGTAGCACAACCTCCTGAGAGCATCTGTTCTTTTTGTTTTCTTACCTCATAGTCGCCTCCATTGCGTATGCGTGCGCTAGTAGCACAACCTCCTGAGAGCATGTTCTTTTTGTTTTCTTACCTCATACTCGCCTCCATTTCATATGCGTGCGCTAGTAGCACAACCTCCTGAGAGCATCTGTTCTTTTTGTTTTCTTACCTCATACTCGCCTCCATTGTGTATGCGTGCACTAGTAGCACAACCTCCTGAGAGCATCTGTTCTTTTTGTTTTCTTACCTCATACTCGCCTCCATTGCGTATGCGTGCGCTAGTAGCACAACCACCTGAAAGCATCTGTTCTTTTGCAGTATCTCTTTGCAAAGTGATAGCTAGGTTGGTCCCATCTGCATGCCTGCCAACCACAATGACAACAAAGTATTTACTGAAGAGCAAGATAAGCTGTTGATAAATAGACAAGTATAATGGCAATATTTATGCATGAAGGTTATCCTTTATAGTGTAGTTTCCCAATGAAGACAGAGAAGCTCTTTAGCTGTGCATATCAGAAGAGCTATATCAGTCAAGGCATATTTTGTCACTTAACCCTGAGGGGCCCTACCAGCCATTTAGCACAAAAACATTTAACCCTTAGCCCGGACTTGTGCTACTTCTACCCAGATTCGCTTCAACGGTCATTGTTTTAGCGCAGTGAAGGTGAACCATGCTGAAAGCTAGCAAAAACATAGTAATTCTGGCCAGAGCCTGTCTCGATTTGTAGACATAATGTCTCTCATCGAGGTTGTTTTTCAATGAGGAACGGCAACCCGATATCAGCTGGCCTGCCCACAACAAGTTTGCCGAGGTCAGTAATTGCCAATCTTGAATCGCTAAAGTCCTTGTCTTTTATGGATAAGGTACAATCCTTGTAATCCTTTGATCCTCTTATAGAAGATTTCATGCTAGGCTAATCCATGCAGTCTTAATGAAGGTGTGAACAGGAAATTTGCAGCATGTGTCCCGGTAAAGGGTTAAGTTTATAGATCATATAACTGAAGCCTTCTTCGGAGAGCCTGCAGGAAAAGAACACTTACATTTTTCTTACATGAAGGTTTCTGGGAGCAAGAAACCTTTGTCGAGCCTCATTGAGGGTCTGCTTGCTCTCCACCCACTCCACTGAAGCAAGCAATGGAAGACCAAGAAGGAACCTCCAGAGATGGCTGCCTACTTCCTGGGCTTGGTCTTTGAGGAACTAGGAAGAACAGAAACAGGCATTTTCGTGCCTGAGGAAGGTCAGGGCAAGCGAGCTAAGGCAGGAGACCTTAAGTTGCCCACTGCCTAACAGCTACGTCAAGGGGAAATATCATGGAAAAGGAGCCAAGTTGAAGTCAGGAAGATACCACTGGGTCAAGAAGGCACAACTTCTTCTTTTAGAAAGGGGGGGGGGTAAGCAAAAGATGGAAGCCTAGATGCAACATCCTGATCATTGGCAGAGGTCCTCACGAAGGAAGGAAATGCCCACCTCCTCCAAAAAGTCTGTAGAGACTTGGCAAGTGACCTACACTGACTTATTCCCACAGATTGGCAAACTTCTGTGGGCGGAAGAATGGGGCATCAGAAGGGGAAATTCAACATTTAAGTGACCCTTCTCCACCAACCACTCATGGGGCACAGGACAAACCAGCTTATCAGCTGCTATGATGAGCTATGCACAGGGGACTGGACAGGACCAATGTGAGGCTAGGCCCCAATGCATGCCAGCGAGCAATGATGCAACAACAGTGATGGCACTCTCCAGTGGCAGAGAGATATGTGTCCTGCAACAGCAGTCTAACTCACTATTCACCACATGAAGTGATGTGAATTTGTGAAAGCAGCCCCAACAAACCCTTGCGGTACCAGAGGCCTAACAGTTGGTGGTTTAAGTCGCAGTGTAACCCACGCCTGTCAGGGAACATGGAGGTGCCCTGCAAAGGCCACATACCAGACTTGATGGCCTCGGCGGCCACTTCAGCTGGGCGAATAGGCTACCCCAAAGGCCCAAAGAGAGGCCCTACTGTGATAAAAATGTTGAGCACCCAACCGACAGGATGAACCCGCCAGCAACCAGTGCATCAAACTAATATCCCACAGCCCGCCACAATCAGGATACCACATATGAAACTACTCGGATGCACTATCACAGGGAAATATTTTGGGAAAATTTAAATATTCATTCTCATTTGAAATGGTCTTTTTGCCAGTTAGAGTAGAATTGTTCTACAACTGATTATCTCTTTGGTAAGAGTTTACCGTCTGTCTATACCTTGCATTGTAATTGTTCCAAAATTTGAATGCAGTCTTTTGCTATATATTGAAATGTGTGTCAAAGTGATACAGTCCCCTGGAGGGCCCAAAGGTAAGTTAATGGTTCTGATAATATGATGTGATAATGGGTCTTACAATATCTCTTGGTGTTTTAGCTCCATTTCTGGTCTAACTTACAAAGTCCTGTTTTTTTTTTAGTGATGATTTATCCCAAAGAGTAGTGTTGTCAAATTCTTCAGGGTCATCCATGGGCAAGGTGGACCATCAGGTTTTCAGCAATATGCAGGAATGTGCCTAGAGGGATGACTCATACATATGGTCACGGACCACCCAAGCCGACGGTAGATTAACACCCATCCTATTTATTTCTCCACGAGATAATACCAGCGACTTATTCTCAGCCCCGCCACAAGACCTGGACTGGACCGGGACCCCTCGGGCTCAAGTCGGAGCGCGCAGTGAATAGAGATAAAGAGGAATTCCCTGTTAGGGTTATTGACACTAACGTGCTTTCCTCGTGACAATATCATAAATGGATGTTTAAAGGCCCAAAAAAGTGTGGTTTACAGAAGGCTTTTGATTTTGAAACCATTTTATATGCATTTCATTGTTTATTTGATGAACTGAGAAAATTGGTGTTTTTTAAATTAAAAAAAGAAAAAACCTAAAAAATTTGTTTTTAAAAGTAAGTGATCCACTGTTTCGAAAAACTAATAATTCTACAGCAAGATAGGGTTTGCAAATGATTTGAAAACCCCCATTTCATGTGGATTTGAGAGGGCATTTTGGCGAAAATTCTTGTAAAATTATTTGGGGCTACCTATTGAAACAACTGTTATTTGCCTAACAGAGGAGGAACTTAAAGCAATTTTAGCACATTTTTGAAGAGCGCCCCCAATTTTCAAATTTTGAGATTTTTACACGATGCATTGGTAACGGGCTAGTTAAAACTATACCTGTGAATGGTTAAGCACGTAAATGTCTATGTGTCAAACGAAGGAATTTTGGTACTAGAATAATTATTATAGGGGATTCCCGCTAATAATACAACGGCTGCTGGAAACGGCCGTTCCAATGTGAAATAGCCGAGAAATAGCGCCATGTAAGTGTCTACGCTCATACATTAGGTGTTATAGTTCAGGCAAGCCAAGTTAGAGATTATTTTCTCGAGGTGGCCTATTCAATCATGGACGGACATAAAATCGCATTGCAGCTCTGCGTTAAGTCAATCTGGTGATCCAATTCTATTACCAAAAATCGATATTTTGTGAGAAATACGCATTTTTTTGCACATTCTCGTTCGCAGGTCTAGTTTCCTAGACAATTACCAACGTAACTGTGCAAAAAAAATATCAAAAGCGCATTTTTTTTAGCATTCGCGTTCGCCGTATAGTTTTTCCTAGACAATTCCCAACGTAACTGTGCAAAAATATCAATTTTGAAAATTGGGGGCGCTCTTCAAAACATGTGCTAAATTGCTTTACTCCTGGTGCACTACCACCTGTCTATCTATCGGCAATTGGGCTCTATTCCTACTATTCTGATGTTCTAGGGAAAAATGAACAAATCCAGAGATTGTAAATGGTGGTATGGTTGCATAGATATAGAAGTGCTATTTTTTGATTTGGTTATCAAAGTGCCTCTCATTTTTGTCCTGTAATGGGCCAATTCTTCGGTCACGTTTGTGTTCAATACTGTTTTTGTCAATGTGAACCAATCTGTATTAGACTTTGTTTAATTAATAACATTGAGTCCAAACCTATCCAAAAATAATGTTTGCCCCGACTTTTGGCTAGATTTTGGTTATTTTTCAATATGGTGTGGGGGGGGGCACATCAATTTTGTCATGTTGTGTGAATACCGGTATATAGCTCACAACATCTAATAACATGAAAGTTTGATTGGGTGCCTACTGTAATTTCTGTCTTCTAATCCATAATGTGTGACGATTCTTCTTTGAATTGTCTCCATCTACCACTAATCCCGGGGTAGGCACAGAGCTATCCGTAAAACAGGGTTTTTTGTGTTATTAAGGTCTCTTTAATTGTCCAACCTGCTTGTTCCTGCTCTCATTAATATCATATTAGGGCACATGCATCTTTAGGATGGAAGATAACAATTTGAATGACTCTACTACAGCTAACTGTCCCGTCCTCTTATCCTCCACCCCGTCTCCCCCACCCAATTCCTTATTACTCTTGTTTTCTTCAATGATTAAGGTGCAACAAGAGTTTGCAAATAACAGGTGTCCCTAAAACATGTGAAAAATCTGATTTTGCACTGGTGTAAACGCTTTCTATCAAAATAATCCCCATCGAAAAGGATTAAGCTGAGAACTTTTTCCTTGGTACCAAATTGGTGAAATTTCGAATTTCTAAGGGCAAATACAAAATTCAGCCTATGTTTTCTTTGAAATATAAGCATTACAAATCACCTTTTTGTTTTCATTTTAAGGTTTATTCTGTAGCCAAACAAAGGTAGGGAATCTATAAAGTGTCTAATCTATATGAAATCACAACCATCACAGAAAATATGTATGACTTTGAAATCCCGTGCACCTTTAGAATATATGTCCTTATTCTTTTCACAATTTGTTCATGATTAACCATTCACATGAAACAAGGGAGTCATATAATATCAATACCTGGTTGTATTTTAACATTTTAATTCAAAGTACAGGTTTGCGTAATTTTCCATGTCGCTGCAGCGCATGCCTGGAAAATTTTATCTTGTCCAATTGTTAGAACGAATTTGATAGCATGACATTTAAATCCAAATTCAAAACAACTTAAATGGGTGTTATTCTATAGTTTTTGAATAAGCAAAGAATCTTTTTTGGTAGTGTGAATAAACGGTACACTGACATCTTTTTAAAAATATGTGAATAAGGTAAACTACACTTTTAAAAATATTTTGTAAATTTTGTATTAATATGTACACATTAATTTTTTGTACAATGAGGGCCCTGCTTGAAAAGCAGTGCTTGTCACTGAAGTTACAGAATCTAACAGGGTGAGTAGTAGTACCCGATTCAATGCATCTCCATCCTAACCCACACTCCCACTCTCCTCCTCAACTGTGCTTCTTCCATGTCTTCTTTAATCATCCCCGCCTCCTCAAACCACCCACCCACCTCGAACAATCACAAGCCCTTCTTAAAATGCTCCCCATTCCTTTCCTCTTCATGTGCCCAGACTAACATACGCTATTCTCGCCTTCGCCAACCGTCCACCATCTTCCAAACCCATGCAACATCTGCATCAAAATTCTCATCTTCTTTCTTCCTATCCATCAAATCATTACAACCACACATTGTTCTCATCATTGCTCCCTCTGTCCTTCTCAAAATCCCCATCATCATTTTTCACTCAGACACTATGTCTCACTCCCCATGCAGCATCATTGATCTCACACATCTCTTACACACCATTCCTTTCACCAAATGAAAAAAAGGGTGGAAAGGATTAAATGGCACCGTCTGAGGATTCTTTTTATTTATCATAATCATCTTCCTGTTATTTACCTCCAATTCCAAATCCATGACATATACTCATGTCGTTGTGGAATCGCTTAATCCATCCCTAGGACCTCTCGACTTCTGGTGTATCGTCACTTGCAAGAGGGCGCTTGCAATAAGCTGGACAGAGAAAGGTTTCATTCAAATATCATACTGCTCTCATCATCATAGTAATCCTTCCACCAACTTGCAGGAAGCGGTCAGTTTTTTCTGCAGTAGTCCAGCAGGTGCTATTTGAATAATGAATATAATAGGATAAAGTTAAAATAATTTTGATATGCATAATAATTGCAATTTTTTAAAAACAAAGTTGTAAAATACATAAATGGATACAATGACATATGAAGATTACTACACAATAGTACACTAGCAGTGAGATTGAATGTGATCCATAAACTATCAGTACATGGATGGCACAAAAATGTTCTTGGTCAATCTTAATTACAATTGGCTCAATAACATAGAAAACGCAATGGGAAACAAAAAATCATGCAAGATTTAAAACAAAAGAGGATGGAGATGCCCATAAAGTTAACAAAAAAATATGAATATTTGCACATAAAATAATCATACTATGCAATATTGAAACCATTAAAGGCTGACTCAGAGTTTCAAAAGTATTTGTTTGGGTAGTAATTAAAAATAGTCTCTAGAAATAAGATATTTCCCTAAAATGCTGAATTCCAAAGTTACAGAAACGGATTTTCCGTTTCGTTGCAGTAAACATTTATTACAGAAATAAACAGTGCCATGGGATACAGTGTATAACAAACAGAAATTCGGGGATCCAGAATTTTACAACAATGTTGTGATTTTTATATGAAGGACTTTTCGGATTGAGCTGGAGTTTTCACACAGTGATCTGGTCAGGGTCAGGTTTCCTATGAGGGTCTGGTACTGGTATCCTGGGAACCAGTGCTACCTGTTCCAGGCCGAGTGTCGGCGGTTAAACCATCACCCCCATCGAATTTCTGATGAGGAGGGTGCTGGTTTACCCTGGTAGAATGAAAAAGAAGATCTACCTACAAGGGCATCAGCTCTGGAGAGCTAATGGTGGCCATCACCAGCACATGCTGCCTTGATGCTGGGCCATGGATTGCCCAAAGGCTAGGCCCACCGCCGAAAATGTGGATTGGAGTCAGGAAGGCATCCGGTCAAATACATTTTGCTCCAAATTATAAATCCACAGCAGATTGCGGAGTGAGGGTGTATCCGGCACCCTCGTTAACGGGGGACAAAAACCGGATTTAAAACTGTGGTATAACTAACTAACTAACTAACTAACTAAACCATAGTCTATGGACAAGACAGTGTAGCAAAAAACACGATTTGGTGTGAATAATTGAGTGCGCCCTCATGGGAAACTCCGAGTCAGCCTTAAATTTAATTATAAATATCTGAGAGTAGGTAGATAGCAGCCAGGCACTGAAGGCTGCCTTGTGTCTAATTGTTCAGAGAAATCAAAAGAAGGGCCTAATAATACATAATCTATCTTGTTACCTACTGGAATATGGGCTGCAATTTGTGCATTATTCTGCTCTCTTATTAGAGGCAGAGTATGAGATTGGCATCACATTACCAAATCATCGAAGGGCACCGTACGAACCATGCCTTCAATAGGTGGCGTGATATCGATCTGGAATGTAGCTGTGTGGTTGTATTGCATTCTCCTCCGGCATTGAGGGCTAGGGATAAACCATGGGTAAAAGATGAAAACATAAAATCATTACAACTGTTTAAAAAGGAGGAACTGAACATTAATGCATTCATGGCCGTGATACTTGGATTTTAGCCAACTTTTCAGTAATTAGCTATTTTTGTGCATTTTGAAACCATAGAAAAAAGTTTCTTTAAATTTGGACCCTCAGTCTTCTTTTACAATTATTGCTTAATGAGCACAAGTTAATGTTTTGTTGGACTATTATTTTTTAAAAAGTGATTAAGCTGTCTATGTGCACACGAAACCCTGTGTCCTGCATTTATCAAAATCCTGCGTAATCAAAATCCTGATTGGCTGATCCTGCATCACTTATATATTAA
>JAMKCH010045646.1:0-12008 GCA_023653785.1 Ophioderma brevispina | reverse complement strand
GCAGAATTATCGGGAGGCGCACGCCCCCTCCGCCCCCTCCCTGGATCCGTGCCTGGTCCCCCCACTCAAACACAATTAAGCTCTAAGATCATCACTTAGAATAACTTTGACCAGTAGATACATCTGTAAGTTGAAGCATTCTTCAGATGGGGACTGTGCAGAACAAGTGATTGACCTACCTATAACCTTGAATGTATGTGATGAGATCATTAGATCATGGAATATGTCTAATTTATGACTGCATTTAAAATCAGAAAAGAATTTCTGTTCCATAAGTGGATGAGTCCAGGCTCCGGATTCTTTCACAACTCCTTAAAACTGTGCAAGCTGATCCCTGAGTGTTACCAGTCATGTGACCAGTACTCCAGGTAGTCACCCAGGTCAATGTCGTCCTCACTTATCACTCTCACAAACCTCAGGAAGTTGTTTTATCAAAACTCAATTTCTCCATGTACATGTATACTGAGGTTGGCAGGGTCCACAGGGGAAACAGTATCTTATATTTTGCCCTAGAAAGATACACTATGAGCTAGTAAAATCTCAATTCCCTTGGCACAGTTCAGTAGCTTTCATTCACCAATGTATTTAGAAAATACACACCCTGGTTTGGGGTATGATATTTGATACTCATATCACACATGGTCAGTTCATGTCAATACATGTACAAGTAAAACCCACTGAACTGTGTCCTTAGTGGATGAGCACATTGTAACTCAGTGATAAGAGATACTGTCCTCAGGTCTTCAGTTTCACTGCAGCCTCATGGAGTTTCACAATGAGGTGATTTGTACATTTTCAATACTGATAATCAGTACAATATACCATATTGTTCCTAATAAACGCCCCGGGGGCGGTGCATTTTTCAAAATGGAGTGCGTTTATTACAGTCAAAAAATGGAAACGCAAAAATCACCTTACACACGCTTATTTTCGCTGATTACCAATAATACAAACGTATGAGCAGGGGGACGCTATTTTCGCAGCTCCCGAGGTCAAAGTTTCATACTAATTAAACTATTACAACTGTGCACAACGGCGATTATGATACGGATTACGACAGTCCCGGCCATTAAATCATGTGATTTAGGTAAGCTTAACTCATTTTCTTGAATTGTTTTATCCAAAAATCGTAGGGGGCGTTTATTAGAGCAGGGGCGTTTATTAGGAACAACACGGTAGATAAGATTGAGCATGTATTGATTCTTGGTTGGAAATGTAAGCAGATCCAGTAGTGGGGATTACAGTGTCAATCAAGTTAAGGAAGTGAAGGGATTTGATGTAGGCCTACAGTGCTCTTTCCAAAGTGTTTTGAAAATTTTGCAGCGGGAATCTCCGGTGTCTGGGACTTACGTTGTTTCACTTCACATTTATACCAATCAGGGTTATGTATGGTTGACTGCTTAATTTGTCATGGTTAGTTACATCAGTCGTGTCCACATGAAGGCTGAAACTCAGATGCATTCGGAGTTTGAAACTCTGGAGTGTTATCGAGGGTCTACATGTAGCAGGGCTTATCCCCCTAAAAAACACTCCAAAGTATTTTGGAGTAGTGTTGTGAGGGATAGGAGTGGGGATGACCTCACAAGGTCGATTTTGTTGATAAATTCCTGTATTTGAATATCATATGCGAAAAGTAACGGCTTCTGGTATGTTGACTTCCTGTCTACACTCCGATAGAAGTGGAGGAGAGTGGTCATAGGAGGATGATGTTGAGTTTCGGCCATTGTGTGGACACATCTTGGAGTGAAGTAAAATAATTGGATTTAATTTTCACCTCCGGAATTTCAAACCCTTGGAGTTTTGTGACTATCTGAACACGGTAGACAATTATACAGTCACTTATCAGTAGAAAACTTGATTGATTTATTAATATTCTTTAACATGTACACATTGAATGTCGATTGAATTTCACTGTGCAGCATTTGCAATTTCACTGTGCAGCATTTGCAATATCTGGAAATTTGCTAGCCATAGAGAGTGACCATTCACCAAAGATAAACTCATAAAAGGTGGTCGCTCCCACTGCTTACTACTGTATAAGTGGAAATTTCCGAGTACAGATATTTTCGCGATTTTAACAGTTTTGCCAATTGCGCGAGAATTTTATTTCACGGTATTGACATCAATGCAATACAAATGTATTGCAAAAAGTTATTTTCGTGAGTTTTTATTTTTGCGTTTTTATGTTCACTTGCGAAATTTGCGAAAATAAAAACCTCGCAAAAATGTCCACTTATACAGTATTTTATTTTTTAGTCTGGTCACCTTTTGCCAGATAGTCCTTGGCTATTTTTATCCCTGCTATAAATAGTGCGAGTTAGAAGAGCATGGGTGTAATACCTATAATGCGGTACCAGCATATTGCTATACAAAGTGTGCACACTACAAGGTTTAATTTCATCGTTCACAGCCGCAATTTTCCCTGGCGCTATTAATGACATTATATGCCAGTGTACAGAGGTATTTGACCTATGGTTTGATTAACAAGGTAGGATTTTTATCAGCGGGCTGATCTTAGGCTTGGTGTGGACTCTAAATTGTCAGGGCAAGTTTTGAGTCACATGGACCGACACCGACAAATACTCTCACAATTTTTGTCAAGATAATTTCACTCTTGGAGGAAGTCTCAAGAGTGAAATTTCAAATATGAAGAGTGAAACCTTTCAATGTCACTGAGGACAGAAAATTGAAGAGTTATTTCAGTCAAAGATTATTTTTTGAAACAGTGAACTGCAAGGTTCAAGAGTATTTCACTCTCGATATGGAGTGAGAGAGAGAGAGAGAAAGGCAAACACACACTCTCACTCACACATACACAAACACACACATTTACACATACTCCGCTTGCAAAATGTGCATGCATCCTATGTATATTGAAGCTAGCTTTGAAAGGGTCACAAAATATCCATCCTCCTATCCAGCCATGTCCATCTTTTTCATGAAATTCCTTTAATCCTTTGGGCCTTACAGAGATAGTCACTCAGTTCAAACTATTTTTTTTAATTCCAAAAAACTAAAAAAGTATTGATTTTGGTGAGCAATTTCAGAGTCGGCATAATCCAACCAAGCCTAGTCTAAGGTCGGTGGGTCTTGAGATGGCTTCCTAAATAACCACAGGTCACATGGGAAACCATAGGTCACATGGGAAGACAGGTATACATGTATGGGAAGCCATCTGTAACAAAAACACCTGCATTCATTTGGGAAGCCATCTTAATAAAAACAAGTGACCTACATGTATGTGTTAACCCCTGGGATGTCAGCTGGCACATTTTTGGCTACATTGAAGGCTATAGGATTTATGATAGGATTTATGGTAAGATGGCTGATGAGGATTGTAAAGCGTTAAATATTTTAGAACTATTTTAATTGGTTAGTCATAACTATTTCATGTAATTAACCAATTGGAAATAATGTAAGAAAGGCGGTAGTGTCCAAAAGATGGGGAATCTGTCAGGATTGAAAGGGTTAAGAACTTAAGACAGTTTCAATTAAAGTCCATTTTCACAAAGGTTTGTTCATAATTCAACATTTTAGCATTTGTTTTGCCTAATAATATTTTTCACTGTCAAGAATTCACCATAATCCAAAGGCTATCTCACGCCAACTTTTTAATATAACAGCCCAAACCATGTCAGCTAATGTATACCATATTCATTTGCTACGACGGCCCTGAACAATCCACCCTGATGGTCTGCCACCCCCCGAACCAGCTTTACCTGTGTGTGTGACGTCAAGGTTCGCCACACTCAGAAAGTCGTATCCTGACCGCGTGCTAACCAGGGCGTGAAATCTTACTTGCCCACACGGAGGAGATACGAGGAGAGGTATGAGATTGTGGGTCTTATATAATCGTCACGCACGACAACCCCCCCAACCCTCCGGCGCCGATCTTCCTACCTACCATAACTTGGCGTGCCCCTCGTTATTGCCTGGTGATACTTGGGATGCAGCTAGACGGAACCCTCTAAGGATTCTGCAAAACGGGCACGGGCATGTTTTCCGCAGTGATTTTATTTTTAAGAGCTTGGTGGAATGGTATCTACAAGCGTGAACCAAATTGGCATAAATGTATCACTTGAAGGATTAGATGTGTGAATTAAAGCTTCTCATTTGGTTTTTGGAATCTTAGGGCCTATTTTGCTTAAATGATAACCGGTTTAAATGGCAGCGAAAAAGGTCCACCTTGAAAATAAACGACCGTGGAGCTGAAAGGGGAATTCTAGAATTCATTGTGTGGATGGTTGGAGGTTATTAAAATATCACAACATCAATTGTGACATGCTAATGTACATGCAGGATCGTGTCACATCGCATTTATACCTTTGTAATATTCTGCTGAAATGGCATTTTGTACAGGGAAAACCTAACTTATTTTGCGCGACAATTTTCGACACGTGTATTTTTTCAGTGCTTTCGCGACTGGTGAATTTTTTAAGTGTCGCGCAGTCCGGCTCTTGGAAATATTTGTTAATGTTGGTATCTCTCTAGACGTAATTGACTTCAATTGATTCAATGGGGTATAGCCTACCCTTTAGTAATGTTGTATTTTCCAGATGTTTGAACTTCCCATACGTAATTGATTTCATGTGTGTCCAATTTAATTTTGGTACGTGAGTGGTGGTGTACGGATGCTCAGACTCAGTGGAAGGCAAATGAAGACGTGCTTTTCTAAATTCCTGGTTTTAACAGTTAAAAACCCAAAAACACAATCCACCTCATTAAAGCTGAATTCAGAGATTTTGGGAAATTTACCTTTTTTGGTTTATTAATTACAAATATTGAACTAAACTACAGATAGTACCTAAAATGCTTAATCACAAAGTGTGAGAAGAAACGGATTTGCATTTGATGGCAGTAAACATTTATGTGTAGTATAACAGTGCCATAGATGCTGTGGTAAAAACAGAAAAATTCCGGATCCAGAATTTTATAACAAAGTTGTGATGTTCTATGAAGGAGTCTGCAATTTTGAGCTTAGCCATTTCACACAGTTTGATTATATGAGGCCAGCTATTACATGCAAAAAACATGTTTGTTTGAAAATTGAGGGTGCCCTCATCGGGAAATCTTCTAAGTCAGCCTTTAATTAAAACTTGCCCCTCAATGTCCAAACCCATTGCCAATCAGTGTATAAAATGGAAATATTGTGGAGTGTATGTATAATACCTAATGTGGGGGACCCGTGACACGACTTGGTTTTCTTTTAATAATTTTTTATTATCCCTGGCTTGAAAAGCAGAGGGGGATATTTTAGGGTGCGCGTGTCCGTTAGTTATGTGTCTGTGTGTATGTATGTGTTCCAGTTTGGTTAGGTTTTCGTTTGTCAGTCTCCTTCAAAAAGTTAGTCTGATTGAAACCAGACTTTGGGTTAAGGTGCAATATAGGTTCCTCATTATGGCTGATGTCAGAGGTCATGGACCAAGGTCAAAGGTCATCTGAGGTCATGTTTCCAGTGACGTTTTGTGCCAGGGGGATGAGGCAAGTCTACTTGCATTATTGTTTGAAAAAGGAGGTCAAATTTAAATATCTTCTGTCAATACTACATGTAGGGGCCTTATGGAAGTAAAGTGTAAAAAAAATCAACTTAATCCCTAAAAATCCCCCTTGGAAGAGGAAAGCGGACATAGTCCTGTGGTAGTGTCCCACACGTTGGTGATCTCATGTGACCACGTGACCTCATTTGACCCTTTGTGCCACAGCCACACAAAATGCCAATGGCAGATGACACGCAAGGCAAATACACATTTTTCAAATTAATGTACATGAGGGGATCCATGCCAAAAATCCAAATTAGGATCAATGTAGTCCTTGCTTCATCGGGGGAATGTTTGAATATGGCGCTAGCTTCTCAAATGGAGACCAAAGATTTGCATCAGAAACTATTCTAATCGCCTTTATTTTGCCTGTTGTGTTCAGTGTAAAAGTGGAATATGACCCCATTCTTTCGCCACATTAATGGCCTATATTGTACTCATGGTGTCGGCCTGCCTAAGGCAGGAAGACACATAGGGATCACTTGTCCACGGGTAGTGGTAATGTCTGTTGTGTTGTTGATGGATGATGTTGTTGTTGTTCTGTTGTGCGAAAAAGGGTTAAATTTGCTGTATATCCGCCCATACTTGATGGATTTAAAACAACTTGAGTCATAGGTGCAACATGTGATTCCCTTCATTTGTTGATGTCAAAGGTCACAGACCAAGGTCAAGGTCACATACCAAGGTTCAAAGGTCAAAACCAAGGTCAAAGGTTCATGTGAGGTCAAGTGAAAATAGGTCAAAAATGTATAAAATTGACTCATTTGAAACGTTGAAGTTCAACTGGAACCAAAAACTTGGTTTATGAGTTTACTTGCAAACCCTCCATTTGTTTATGAGGTCAAAGGTCACATATTCAGGTCAAAGTTGATGTTAGGCCTTATCATTCACAAACCGCGACGGCAGGCGACAACAAAGCGGTCCGAGGACCGATTGTATTTTTTGGTCAGAGGAGGGGCTACTATAGTTATTGCCTAGGGTGATTTATGACCTTGGTCTTCCCTAGTGTTCTCGGTGTACTTTATTAAAGGTCATTTTCCATCTATAAGAACACACCGATATAGTAAAACCCTTACATTGAATCTCTGGGTAAGTGTTTTTCTTAAAAATACTGAAAAAAACAAACTGTCAGGGATTTTGTAATGAAAGGAATGTTATTTTTATCTGGAAGTTAATCAAGGAGGTAGACTAAATAGCACAAAACAAATTATCAATAATGATAATAGTGTGATTACTGAGTTAGGTGTTTACATGGGCAGAGATTTCTTGTAAGGCCTTGAAAACTCGATGTTTTAGTTTCTCATCCACGCCCGGTTATGATTTTGGGCGCGTTAGCGGCCTGCCTCTAAAATCTGAAAATAAGTATATTTTGAAAAAATTCTGTTCAAGCATAACATTTTCAGTCGAATATTGGAATTTTCGGTAGGAAACCTGTCTCGGAAGTTTCGGAAATGAGTCTAAAAATAGACCCCAATAGTTGTTCCTAAGTTCGTCGATCCACTGTAGTTCATTTCACTTAAAATATGCAGTAGCCAAATAATGGAATTTGAATGCATAATGAAATTAGTGCCTCATTATGGCTGAAAAAAATGGTGACGAGGAAACTCATAATTGAGTTTCAAGGGCTAAGGAGGAGGAAATAGGAAACTTAAAAATAACCTCTTTATTGATCGTAATTTTTCCAGGCAATTTTTGGAATGACATTTGACAATTTGGATGAGGGTTAAACACAAAACAAAAATTCTTAACTTAAAAACTATGACGATTGATTTTTTGCCTTTTTGGAAAATGAAAGTCGTGTTCAATTTTTTTAGAGTCAACTACATGTACATGTATATGCTCATGAGTAATACTATGGGAATTCAGGTAAACTTTTTCACCCCTTGAAAGAAGCTGATCATGGCGTGAAACTATGAGGCTGTGGCCTAGTGCACATATCACCAGTTCTATTGTTCTGGCTATGGAATAAAGGTGCAGTATAGGGCATTTCCCTTGGAACGAGTCCAGAGAGTGACAAACATGGACGACAATTGTGCATAGGACTTGCAATATATTTTGTGGGCTTATGTTCCGTGGTTTATGCCAGGAAATTTGTAGTGGTGGTTGTAGATGTAGCATACATAATGGAAGTAAAATTGGCATATTAAAGGTGCAACAAGAGATTTTGAGGCCACCCAAATGTTGTGGCATAATAGTAATTTCGTATAGGTTAGACACTCAATAGATTTCTTACCTTGTATTTGGCTACAGAAATGTCTCTAGAGAGAGAAAAAAAGGCAATTTGATTTGCTTATATTTCAATATAAAACATAGGCTGAATTTCGTATTTGCTCCTATACGAAATTGGAAATTTCACAATTGTTGTACATACGTGTACCAAAGAACCATTTCTCAGCTTAATCCTTTCAGATGGGCATATTTTTGATGGAAAGCTTTACATCAGGACAAAAATAAGTACTTTCGAGTTTTTTCAGGACACCTGATATGTGAAATCTCTCGTTGCACCTTTAACCCGATCACGACCTGAACTCATTAAAACTTGCTGAGCTGAGGCTAGAAAATGCACTAAGTCCTAAAAGATGCGATGATGTCATTGTGCGAACAAGCATATTGGCATAAAATAGCGGGCAACACCCTCGGGCCAGCGACACCCTCGTGACTTACCACCCCTGCTCATGGGGGTGGGGGGGGGGGCAAGGATGTCCAATCTTCTTTAGCTTCTCTCCCTTTACCCCTTCCCTTCATCTTGAGAAATGAAGTGTTAGGGTAGGGTTAAAGGACCATTTTGTGATCTACAGCCTAGTATCTTAACGTACATAAAAAAGCGAGATTTTCGCATCAACTGAACTGTTGGCCTAATTAAGTATACATTATGTGTAATGTGTGCCTTAGAAGAAGAAGAAAATTGTGATTTTGTATTTTCGGTCTCTCAAAAGAATACAACCCATGTCCTCTGTATGGGGTGGCTCTGATATGAATTTGCTCTTAACCACGTGCCTTGGCAAAAATGGGGAACTTTGGAGGTTATATTAGTCCTTTTAGGGTGCCATTGCTTTTTTCCAGGGGTAAGAGGTACCCAAAGAAACATGATCATAAGCCTTGATCACTAACCCCCTCGGTTCAACTGAAACTTAGGAAATATTCTAAGTTTTGTTGAGTAGGCCTATATATGCAGTGAACCAGGACAAAATAAAGGTGTTAGGATTCGCAAACACATCTTAACCCCCTCAGCACCCACTGCCGATCTGATCTGGCCTCTTAGCAATATTGATTGTCCACTTTGGAAGGTAATATTCTTATAATGGGTAATATCAGTCAATATTGTAATGGCCAGTAAAGGTTGGTGTCCGATCGTCCTTTGGACCCCCATTCTGATTTACCCGGAAAGTAGTATCGATTGATCTTCAGATGAAAGGCAGTATTTTTCTCATTGTCGTCCAAATTGAGCCTCAATCCATTCATCCCAAGATATAAACCAAAAAACCCGTTTTAGTGGTTCACCATCATTATTAGCACAGTATTGAATAGGGCTTTGCAAAACATGCCTATTGCGTTACCATCAAAACCGCAAGTTTGTTCCCACGGTACTTGGAGGGGTGTATGTGCAGTGCACAGAATCTATATCAAGTAGAGAACCACATTCAAATTTAAATCGGAACAAGCACCTTTAAAGTTTTAGCGATATTTAGAAGCACTATTTTGATTGTTCTCCATTGGGCTGTCTCATGTTGTATTCCTGAACACTAACCCGACCGCGGCGTTTTGCCGGAACGACGGCCCAACTGCAACGAGGGGCAATCTATTTTTATTTTTAAAACGCCCAGAGGCCGAGAGCCAAAATGTTTGCGTTCATTGCATCTAGGACGTTTTCCCGGCAACAGGAATAGTAAAGTAGCGTAAAGTTAATAAGATATCCAGATGCAAAGAAAAAATCGCGGGCATTTTCGGAAGAAGGGCCCAGATGCAACGAAAAACCATGCGGGTCAGTTTCCCGAAAGACGGCCCAGATGCAATGAAAAACATCGCGCCATTTACCGGAAAGACGTCCAGATTGCAACGAAGGACATCGCGTGCGAATGCAGATAAAAACAGGGTAAATAAATACAATAAATAAATAATGGATGCGTACTGCCACTGATCTGCATAAAAATTTGTAGCTTATAGTTCGCCAGTCGTGAGTGGCGCTATAACGCTACATATAGTCGTGCGTGGCGATATTATGCTACGTCATGCTACGGTTTAAGTCATGAATGCGTTATGCTAATTAAAATAATAGTTATCGAAAAATGGTGGCGCTATCACGGTCCATCGAAATCGAAATTGTAGATGGGCATTGTACAACAGTGTCACCAGCCTGATGAAAAGCATGCCCTTCTGAGGGCAAAAACGGGGGGCTGCCGAAATGCATGTGAAAATGAAAAGCATCGCATCATTTCTGGGAATGACGGCCCCAATGCAACGAGGAACACGCGTCATTTTGCGTAAAGACGGCCCAAATGCACCGAGGAACATCGCGTCCCTTTTCGTAAAGACGGCCCAAATACAACAAGGAACATCGCGTTCATTTTCCGGTAAGGCGGTCCAGATGCAATGAGGGCCATTGAGAGTCATTTGGGCGACCAAAAATAGTTGTTGCGGCCGAGAAGATCGCAAAGACAAACATTTATCGACCGCCGGTACCACGATTTCGTTGCGTCATGCCACTCGGCCGTGTTAGGGTTTAATGAGCCAGTAGATAGACTGTATTATAGGTGGTTGTGCCCAGGGTGTGTTAAAGGGCATTTTGTGATCCACAAGCCTCGTCCCGACTTCCCACAAACACGTGAGATTTATTGTCATCTGACCGGTAACATATTAGTAATCCATGTGTACCTAAATATAACGTGCAAATTCGGTCGTATCTGTAAGAAATTCGCAATTTCTGTCCGTGAACGGGACAAATTATGTGCATAGTGGCCTAGGACCGTGGGAAGGAAAAACATTTGCTCATAACAGAAAACTGCAAAGTCGGGGATCAACTAAAAAGTTGTGAAATACGCGTTTCTTGTGGATATCTAATGAACAATGAATAAAAGTGAAGGTGCTGGAATCACGAAAGGTACCCAAATGAAATCTCAAGAATATTTTTTCTGCAATTGAAGCTATTTGTTCAAATTCTCAATATACCACACAAAAATAGGTGTAAGTGTTATTCTGCAGCAGTTAAGTTGATTAATTTAGCAGTCCCTCAAAAAAGTTTGTGAAAAAGTTTGTGAAAATACAGAACGTTCTCAAATGAGAAATGATAAAACCCATGATCAAGCAAAGGCCAATTTCCTTAGGGAGTGAATGCACAGTTTAAATTAACTGCCATTAATAAGGGGGGGGGGGGGTTCCTAGGGACCATTTTTTTGTTTTCGCCACGGCGTTTGTAACGCGCCTAATATATTTGGTGTTTATATTTTTGTTATTGTCTAATTTTAGTTGCCGCTTGCATGGCGCAAAAAAATTCAATCCATCGCGTCGTTTTGC
Source organism: Ophioderma brevispina (assembly GCA_023653785.1). Taxonomy (NCBI): domain Eukaryota; kingdom Metazoa; phylum Echinodermata; class Ophiuroidea; order Amphilepidida; family Ophiodermatidae; genus Ophioderma; species Ophioderma brevispina. The sequence continues at coordinate 960 of JAMKCH010045646.1, read as the reverse complement.
GTAGATTAGCAATGGGTCCCTAGGAACACCCCATTATGGCACTAAAGGAAGTGGCCCCATGACAAAAATTAAAAAAATCTTAATAGAGTTACCATGATTCTGATTTTCATAATGCACCTAGTGACATAAACATTAAACATAATAAAAAGTTAAATAATTAATAAAAAAAATCTTGGAAAGTATAGAGGCCAATGGTATCAAATATTTTATTATACATGTATGGCGGTTACTGTAGGAAACCTATGGAAATTAACCAGTAAACCTAAAAAATAGAAAATGGCACGAGACATGCTATGGTGCTTAATATGTTAAATATATAGTTCATCCTTCAACCAAGTAAGCATAAAGCAATCAGCAAAAGTTATGGAATCAGTGCGTAGAAAAGCAGACCGATTTAGTGTCTTTTCGCACATTTTGACGCAAAAATTAAGTCATGTTTTGCCCCTAATGTGTTCTTATTGAACAACTTTCTCAGTATTTTTTTATTGTGATGTATTGAAGCCTTCTAACATGTGGTGGATGGATTTCATCTAAAAAATCCTTAGGAAGTGATTATATTCGGGTTGGGCCCTCGGAAACGCCCCCGTGATGCACTAACGGAAGTGCACAAACCCGTATGCAGTGAAGTGTTAAGTACAAAAGAGTATTCAGATGTCAGTTTCCAAAATGTACAGGATGTGACAGCCACTATTTTTTTTTTGTGAAAGTGCTGAAAATAGTCGCTTTCAGCAAGGAGTGCCCTGACTGTTCACAGTATCGATGCAAGATATTGTCCTCTCTATTTTACAGTGCATCCATTTTATTGGCAAAAGTTCATCTCCTTGTGGCAATTCATGTCTGCCGATGCATAATATTTTCTTGAATCGTTGATTCAAGTTTCATATGCTTAGTTTGTGCTGGCACAGCTTGTTATTCAACATTGAAAATCAAAATGCATCATACTTCATCATAGCCCATTGA